>PVHY01021570.1:0-23717 GCA_004024945.1 Uropsilus gracilis
AAAAAAAAAAAAAAAAAAAAAAAAAAAAAGGGAAAACAAACACAGGTCAAGTAAGCTAAGATCACTCCATTTGTAAAAGGGGAACCAATCGCCCCACCTTGGGACAGCCAGGCCACGTGAGCCACAGGCACACCCAGGCCAACAAGCCTTCACCCCCGTGCTGACGACGGCAGGTGTCCCCACCAGCCTCCTCGGGCTTCTGGGCACCTGTCGCCTGAACCACTTTTGAAGAGACTGACGCCTCTGCTTCTCTCCAGGTTTATCTACCTTTTTCTTTCTGAACACCTGCCCTGGGCCGGGCACGGTGGCTCGTGCCTGTAAGTTTCAGCCTGTGAAGCGGCTGGGGCTAGGGATCACGGTTCGAGTCCCACCTGGGGCTCATAGCGAGACCTAGTTCCAAAAAAATAGCTGGGCGTGGTGGCACCCGCCTGTCATCCCAGCTACCTGGGAAGCTGAGGCTGGGGATTGCCTGAGTCTGTGGTACCCCGGGCAACAAGAGCCTGTGGTTCCACAGGCAAAAATAGCGAGACCTAGTCTCAAAAAGAAAAAAAAAAAAAAAAACCCTACCTGCCCTACAGTGAACTGGCTCTTCTTCCGAAAGGCCCTGAAACCTCACCCCTCCCCATGCGAGGACAGTGGAGTGTCTCTCTTGGTGCCTCCCTTGGCCCATGTTTGACAAGCCGGCACCTGAGGATGGGATGGCCTCAAAACCTGAGAGGTTCGCTGTGGCTTCCCTGATGCAAAAGCTCAGCATCTAGTGAACAAGATGACGCCCCCTCCGGGAGATGACTGTCCCCAAGTCTCAGACGCCCGCCGAGCAGCCAAGCAGAGTCTGAATCTGGTTTGCGATCTGCACAAGACCTCCTGATCTACGCCAAGGGTGAAGGCCTGTTTTCAGAAAGGGCTTGCAAACAAGGAAGAACATCTACCTTTCCCAGGGTAGGGCCCTCTGGCACATTTCCACACATGGCCTGCCTGTGTTTAAGACTTATCACAGCTATTAGATAAGGTTCAGAGGAATCGAGCAGGAGAAGGCAACACAGGTTTCCCCCATCTGAATTCTTCTCTCCAGGGATAAAAACAGCTCAAATAGCTGCTCGCTTCTCTCCAAATTCCTTACTCTTTCATTGTACTTCTTACTGGCTTTGAGAATAAACAGTAGTTTCAGGTGGCCATGTGAGGACGTCATAGCAGAAGCGGTTTACGCATTTCTGAAGAAAGCAGTGAACATAATCCAGGATTCTGATGCCTCCCCAAGCACATTATAACACAGTCCACGTCATGGGTGCTAACTTCTTCCTCCACTCCAGGGAAACATGCTACATGTGTCCAGGTGACTAACTTGCAATGGTGATTAGACTTGACACACAATATGTGAGGAATCTAGTTTAAAAGAAAAAAAATCTGGTCGACTTACCGAATTAGCAATGGCATGAATGACTCTAGAAAATCCCACCGCATCGTTCAGTTCCTCCTAGTTAAAGCAAACAAATAGAAACTACTGACATACAGCCATTTCTCCTTGGATTGTGTGAAAACCTAGCCAAAAACAAAGGCACTGAAAATTGACATTGAGTTACAATGATGGTAAATCTGTCGTCCCCAACAAGCTGAAAGGATCAGCGACCAAAACTCTCCTCTGTTTTAGAAATGAGGTAAGCCAGTGGCAAACTACTCAGCGGTGACTAAAGAACCGAACCTTGGGTCGTCACATCTGGTTTCAAAATATCGAAGTCCATCGAGATGCCTTCAAGATGCCAACCTCAAAAGGCTGCCACCTGCTGGCGAACCTTTACACTGCACTAAGCTCTGTGGCGAGTAACCTAGCAGTTAACTGACCCAACCAAGCACTCCCATGGCTCTGGAACTTTCCCCTTGTCGAAATGCGTTTTTATAATCTGTACAGCGCAGCACTCTTGAGACACACGCCCGCTTAATCCTCGCTCCTATTTTCCTGCCAGCTTTGTTTAGATGGGCTCGACTTCTCTCCTACCTCGAAACTCCTTCCTTAACTCTAAGCTCATCTGGCCATGGCCCCTTCTCCTTGTCTCGTCACGGCTATGTGATTAGAAGACTGCTCTCCTCTTGCGGGCACCAGTTTGATGCCCAGCTCCACACGGCCCTCTGGTCCCAGACTGCACCCTTACCAAAGCTGCTCACCTCCTTAAACACGCACAAGGCTATAAGTGCTGAGGAGGAGGTGGGGAAGTGAGAATCCAAGTGTCCGGCTGGGGGACTAGGAGGTGCTACAGTCACTGCAAAAAAGGAGGGCGGCTCCTCAAAAAGAGCTACCGTGGGGTCAGGCAGATCCACCTGGAGGGATACACCCGAAAGAACGAAAGACAAAGCCCAGGCACGCGGCAGCCTAGGAAGCCACGGCTGGGACCAGGGATCACGGTTTGAGTCCCGCCGGGGGCACAGAGCGAGTCCTAGTTCCCAAAAAAGCAGCTAGGTGTGGTGGTGTGCACCTGTAATCCCAGCTACCTGGGAAGCTGAGGCTGGGGACTGCTTAAGTCTGTGGTACCCCAGGCAATGTGAGGCTGCAGTTCCACGGGCAAAAATAGTAAGACCCACTTCAGCCTATGAAACGGCCGGGGCTAGGGATCGTGGTTCGAGTCCCACTCAGGGCAATGTAGTGAGACCTAGTTCCAAAAAAATAGCTGGTCGTGGTGGCGCGCACCTGTAATCCCAGCTACCTGGGAAGCTGAGGTTGGAGACTGCTTGAGTCTGTGGTACCCTGGGCAATGTGAGCCTGCGATTCCACAGGCAAACACAGCGAGACCTAGTCTCACAAAGAAAAAGAAAAAAAAAAAAAACGAAAGACAAGAATCCCTGAGATACCTGTACACCCATGACCTGTGTCATTCACAGCAGCCGGCAGGCAGATGCGTTCATCCGCAGGTGGGCAGGGGTACCAGCCGGGGTACGGCCACGGGGAAAGCACTCATGGTGAAAGAGGAGGTCATCCTGCCATGTGCTGGGACGTGCAGGGACGTAGAGGACGACATGCCCGGTGAGGGGAGCCCAGGGCATCCCGAAATGAAGAACCCAGGCTGGGGAAAGCTGTGCTGCCTTCCTCCGCTCGACTGCACAGAACCTTCTCTCAGGGCCATGCTACGTCTTCGACAGAGGCAGGCCGGGAGTGGGACTGTGCCTGATGGAGGGGTCTACGCTAGGGAAGGGGGACGCTGCTCCTCGTTCGAAGCCCTTTCTGAAGAGGCTCTGCACCTGCAGAGACCAAGCAGGTCTTGTGCAGCTCACAGGTCGGGTTCAGACTCTGCCTGGCTGCTCAGCAGGTGCCTGAGACTTGGGGAAGGAGTCATCGCCCAGAGGGACAGTCACCTTGCTCCTTAGACACGTCTGGCTTCACTTCCCTGAGGCGTCCAGGCTCAAGTTGACAAGACAGAAAGGAGAATGGTGGCTGCCCGGGGCCGGGGAGGGCCAAGTGGGAAGCTATCTGCTGGGGACAGCTTCAGCCGAGACGGATGTGGTGACGGCCGCGTGAGCCCAGGGTGGTCATGCATGAAGGAACGCGGCACTTGGACGGAGCTGAGATGGTAAATGGTACGTGTGTGTAATGTTACAGTTGAAAATTCTAAGTATTTTTAAGAAGAGAAGCTCATCCTAAGGCTGAGGCCAGCGCCTGATTTCTCGAGTCTCAGACACTAGACACTACAGACGGCTCTCTTCAAACTCGCTCCTTCCCTGGGCTGCTGCGGGGCAATCATCTGACACATGCCTCTCCTCCGCCTGCCACGTACGTGCTGGTGGCCGGCATCCTCCCGGGTCCTCTCCCCTCTCCTCGTGCCCATGCAGACGCTCTAGCCCCCACTACTCCCTGGCCAGGACAAGCCCACCTCTTGCCTACCGTGAAGCCTGACTCATCTGCCACAGGACACCCACCTCTGGCTGTCCCAAAGGCCTCTAAAATCTCGTCTCATCAAAACACAGAACAAAGCACCTGTCTCCACCCTCTAGGGAAAGCTCCAGCACAGTGCCCGGGCAACCTTGCACATGTCCCTGCGCACCACGCGTCCTTGTAAGTACCAGGGCACAGGTGTAACCTGCAGCCAAGCTTCAAGGAATGCCCCAGAAAGAAACGGAAGTAGAGGCTTGCAAGAAGTCGTTAAAAAGGCATCTTCCACCCAGCTGCACCTGGCGCCTGGGAGGCCAGCATGAGAGCCCTCTCCACTGGGCTCCTGGGCAGCAAGGGGCTGTGCACCTCACCCCCTGCAGGACAGAGCTGCTGGACACGGCACCTCCTAGCTGTGGTCCAGAACTGGCTTCTGCAACTCATGTCGCTGTCACCCACCCAGTCCCTTATGTTTCATGTTCTCTCTTTTGGTGCGTGGGACAAGAACCAACAGCAAACCTCGTCTGACGGGGATTCTCTCACGAAGGGCTTCACTCTGTCTTTTCGGGGTGACTCAGTCAGCTGGGGTCATGCCTTGGACTGTGACACTGGCCCACACCCACCCAGCTCCTCTGCCCATGTCTCCCCACCAGTGCCAGTACCAGCTCAGTCCCCCCATCTAAGTGACTGACATCAATCTACCCAATTTCTCAAATTTCTAACTTGAGACTCTTCTCCCTTCCTCTCCAAATCGAATCACAAATTCTCAGTCCCACTTTCTACAGAACTCCCCAGATTCCATCCGAACAGCTACGCGCCAGCCTACCACGGGTCAGGGCCTCTTGCAGGTAGGCCACTCCACAGCTTAACTTGCCGCCCCGCTTCCAGCCTTACACAGGTCCACTCTCCTCATGCAAGCAGGCTGGTGTCCCAGCAACCCATGCCCGCGTCAGCCTGATCTGTCAGAGCAGATGTTCCACACCTTGTTCTAGAGAAACGAGTTGCTACACCAGAAGTTAGAGTGGCCAGTTTGTGGGGGGTGAGGCTCAGAAACACTCATTCTGAATGGCATGAAGAGCACTTTCTTCAAGGCCAAGCCCTGTCAGGGAGACCAGTGATGCTGGCTCTGTCTAAACACTTGAGTTCAACTGCTCCTCATTCTGGCCCAGGTGCTTCTACTGACTGAATTCTTCTGAGATAGAGAGGGACTCATGAAGCTGAAGCCAACCTATGATCTAGAAATACACGGAGGAATACATCAGTCTTCGTTGCCATTTCTCCCCCCCAGAGGACGTGAACATGTCTCAGTCACCTGCTCTTTCGCGTGTTTCTGCTCCTCTCTTCTCTTACGTTCCTCTTCATCCACTTTGCTGATGAC
The DNA here is from genome assembly GCA_004024945.1 of Uropsilus gracilis. Classification (NCBI taxonomy): domain Eukaryota; kingdom Metazoa; phylum Chordata; class Mammalia; order Eulipotyphla; family Talpidae; genus Uropsilus; species Uropsilus gracilis. The sequence continues at coordinate 5,232 of PVHY01021570.1, forward strand.
TATGTACCGCTCTTTCTAAAAGACATAAGGCAGGCATATATAATTTGCTGAAGCAACTTGACCACGAAAGAACCACATTCTGTATTACTCTGCCATCAAAACTGACAAATATGAGGCATTTGTGGTAACATGGGTGAAGCTAGAGGGCATCATATTAGCAGAAATAAGCCAGAAAGAAAAAGACAGAAACCAGATGGTCTCACCTAAGATGGGATATAGGAATAGCAAACACAAGGCCAGAAAAGAAATAAATAAGATGACAGTGGAGCTGGGGCAGGCTGCTAGGGAAGAAGTAGGGGAGGGAGTAATCAGGGAATGGAGGAACACAAGAAGATTGAAATGAAGGCTCATGGGTGATAGGGTGAAGGGAGAACCTCGGGGAATGCAATATATATATACACACACACATACAAAAACATGTAAACAACAAAATCATTAATAAAAAATAAACAATAAAGAGGAAAAGAATCAGATTCTACCACCCTGAGAAATGACCACTACAGAGGCTGCACAGGCTAAACATACTGCAAGTATTTTCAAATGCCACCAAAATTGAGTTGACATATTACGAACCAAAATGCTAACTCTGAATTTCTTGGGCCTATTAATTCAATACAAAAGATGAAGGGAATAAAAAAAATTTCCAAGATGAACATGAGGAAATTGCATTGCAGATGAGTCTCTATACAAAGGATTTTAAAATAAGATTTCTCTGTCCTATTTCATTAACATAAGAAAAAAATTCTGAATTTTCTGGTAATTTGGCAGGTCGCTACTGCTTTCTTCCTCACGTACTTAATTTTATATTAATTGACACAAAACCAACTAGTAGTTTGCGATTTAGCTAATAAGATTAGTTAATAAAAATTTTTTTTAATTTAGTTTAACTCTTATTTGAGATCTGGTCACGTACAACTAACTTCTAAAATGTGCAGCGAGCCAGGCACGGTGGCTCGCGCCTGTAAGCTTCAGCCTATGAAGCGGCCGGGGCTAGGGATCACGGTTCAAGTCCCGCCTGGGGCCCATAGCGAGACCTAGTTCCAAAAAAGTAGCTGGGTGTGGTGGTGCGCACCTATAATCCCAGCTACCTGGGAAGCTGAGGCTGGGGATTGCTTGAGTCTGTGGTACCCCAGGCAACGACAGCCTGCGGTTCCACGGGCAAAAATAGCGAGACCTAGTCTCAATAAAAAAAAAAATAATAAAAAAATAAAATGTGCTGCGAGAATCCACCATCAGCCTACCCATGCACCTGCTCACCTCAGGAAAACAGAACACAGCTGTGCTTGTGCTTATGTCCCAGCTTCTAAAACTGAATTTTCCTGCCCACCTAAGAGAAGCCATTTTTCTCAAGCAAACCATTAACTTTCTACTATCAAAAGGAAAGTCTAACAGCTGCACACTTTCCAGTTTATCAAACACATTCACGTCTATTTACTCATAGGATCACCTTTAAGAAGCCATAAGCTAGGTGTAGGTCACATTAACATGGTTCCCATCCCCAATGGACAAAGGAGGAAAAGTGAAGGCAGAAGGGGCTAGCTCCCCCAAGGTACCCAGCTCCCGGGGGGCAGAGCCAAGGCACTGAACTGTCAGGTATCAATGAGTCATCCCATGTGTTGAACTGTCAGCCCTGGGTACTTCTTGAGATTACCTTTTCCGTTTCTAAAGTCTCAACATGAATGCCTTTGGGATACCTAAAGAAAGAAGACTGACATCAGTAGATGAGATAAAACCCTCAGAATTTAAAAGCAATTCTATAGCTATAGTTTAATTAAATCAAGTAAGCTTTATTATGTATCAGGCAAGTCTTATTTATTTACAATGACAACTTTTCAGTAAATCTATTCCATAAATTTTGGCTGCTAAATATCTCCTTACCTCCACTCACAGGAATGTATCTGATTTCAAATTCATTTTTTAGAACTTAGATGTTCTCTAAAATATCTTCCATGCAATGCAGTGAACACTGTCCAATCTTGCATCCAAATATAATGACACCTATTTCCTAACGGAAACGTTGAAGGTCTTTTTTAAGAGTCTGTGGGGTATTTACAGCAGGGATCTGAGGTGAATGATTGCTGGCTATTGGCGAGGTAGTTTGCATCAGCCACGCATACGAGGGGTCTAGCACAGGAAGGAGCTTCGTCAAGAGACAGTGGCTCAATCCTTGTTTATTTAAAGGGACTCCTAGTATTCATGCCCCTGTCAGAGTCTAACAGAAGAACAAGAATGCCAGTCAAGCCAAGCCACCTGTCTATGACTGATGCTCAGTTTGGGGGTGAGAAAGCCACTTGAAAACACAATGAAATCAATGGAACCATCCCCAGAAAAATGCATACACAAAATTTTGGATATTACTTCACAGGATTCACAGATTTTCTGAAACTTAGCCACAGACTAACCCCAAGTTAAGTATTCATTCAAGTATTTCCTAGGTCTTAAAACCAAATCTTCACAGGCCGGGCACGGTGGCTCGTGCCTGTAAGCTTCAGTCTATGAAGCGGCCGGGACTAGGGATAGCGGTTAGAGTCCCGCCTGGGGCCCATAGTGAGACCTAGTTCCAAAAAAAAATAGCTGGGCGTGGTGGCGCACGCCTGTCATCCCAGCTACCTGGGAAGCTGAGGCTGGGGATTGCTTGAGTCCATGGTACCTCAGGCAACAAGAGCCTGCGGTTCCACAGGTAAAAATAGCTAGACCTAGTCTCAAAAAAAAAAACAAAAAACAAATCTTTACTATCTATCTTCAAGGGACAAGTAACTATTTGGATATATATGCTACACATTCAAACTTTAATGGATAAGGCTTTAAGGCATCCACTAAGAAGCAAAGACTGAAAAATAAATTAAATATTCAACTTAAAAAAGCAGAGGGAAAGGACAAGAGACTGAAGCACTGTGCAAGATCCTATTAGGGTCAGATCGCCAAGAACTGTAGAATCTGTAGAATCTCAAAATGTAAAAGCAAGCTAAGGGATCACATCTAGTCTTTAAATCCTGAGTCCCTCATAGAGTTGTTTCATAATAATATCAATACTTACTTCCAACTCAAAGTCTGATAAATTAGTTTTCTTTGGAACCTATAAAAACAAAAGAGAAAGTATTGATTTTGGCTCATTGAAGAAAATCCTAAGTGATCAAGGCCGGATTGGGAAGACACTTAATTTTTCAGACACGTCACTGGGAGTGGCAGGTAACACTCAAATACAAACAGACAGGATGCTTGAGGTAGGTAATTCCTCACCACTTGTCTTCATCAAAATGTCTTTTAATATTTTTCTAAAGCGGTGATGTTCCTGTCTAACCAAACCAGGACCTTCAGAAGCTTTATAAAGACCGATGCATTAAGACACTTTGGCAAACTAGTCACAACATAAAAGGAAAGTGAGATGTTGGAGGTGCTGACTTTTTGGAACACTGGAGCATGTTACCACAGAGGGAGATTAAGAGGCTAGCAGAGGCTGTGTGCAAATGCTACTCTGCTGAGGCCTCCACGGATTAATCATTCCTCTAGGCTAAAACAGTCAGGCAGCTCTCGAGCATTATTTTAAGTCAAAGTTGCAAGCCGGCTTTCTCCCTCCCCGGGCAGGACAAAGCCTACATTCAGCATCTCAGTGCCCCATCATCCCACTGAGGTAACGCTGCAGTCAGTGCTTACGCCTTGGGAAAACACCTACAGTGAAAGACTATCTATGATGGTGTCTTTAAAAGACCAAACACCGCACATGCCAGAAATCATCCACCTTCCCGAAAAAAGAACATGGGTCAGTGTTGAGGGCAACTCACCCGGTACACGGCTCAAGGTCCAAGTTCTGATTTTCTTCATTCTGTAGCAAATCTTCTATTTTCTCCCTGAGAAATCAGAGTTGAAAGGAAAACATGGTCAGCAAAACAAAAGCCATCAACCAGCACAGTCACCATCCTCGGAAGCACTTAGAATACGAACATGATGAAGCAAAGTAACCAAGCCACGATCGCACTTTTTAGCTCAGGATGACTACAAGGAAAACACAGTCGTTGCGGCGTACACTTCCAGTGGTCATAAAGGGACTCGTGACCATGCCTCAAGGACTCAGCAGTCGATACCCGGGCTTCAAATGTCATCTTCTAGTAAAGCAGCGATGTGTCTGGCTGAAGGAAGCGGCCAGCACTGCTCCAGCGGCTCGTCAGAAATGTCACGCGGCAAAGCATGTGGGCGCGTCACCATATATGGACGGCCTGTTTATTCTGCTGCCTTCAGGGACACCAGCTGGTGGTCAGAGAGGGTGGCCCACCTGCTGAGGCATGAGGCGAGCGTAAGCGCGGTCCGCAGAACTCTGGTGACAAGCGGCTTTCCCACCAGCCCAGCCCTCACCACCGCCTGCGTCTGAACCGCTGCGTGTGGGGCTGAGCGGCTCGAGCCTCACATGGGGACCAAGAATGCGGCTCTATATCCACGCGGTCTCCACGAAGACACTTACACCACCTGGTCTATGAACTTCTTCTGGTCTTCAGGAATCGTCACCGGACACTTGGAGGTGTTGGGAGAGACGTAGGACAGGGCCCCTGCGCCGCTGGACTGTGAGCGCTTCTCATCGTACTGCTCTCTCAGCTGTCTCTCCTCTTCCTGGTTTAAATAGGGGATTCCTAGATGTGGTTTCAAACAGAATGCATGAGTGCCTGCTCCACATAAAGAAGGGCTGAACAAACCGAGGACCCTGAAATGCTCAGAGAAGACTTGCCCTGTCTAACTGCAGCTCAAAAGAAAAAACAGCCACAGAAAACATGAATGACTGAAATGCGTCTGTTCGTTCATTCGCTCGCTCTTCTCCCAACACAGATTTCCCGGGCACATACACCATGCCAGGCAGCAGATCGGGCAGGATGGGCCTGACGGCGTACTACTCTGTCACCAAGGGAACGATGTCAGACGGAGGGGTCAGGGGTCATGGAGGAAAGACCCGAAGGGCAAGAAACCAGACGTGTGAAGAACCAGGGGAGAGTGTTTCTGGCAGAACAAGGATGGAAATGGCTTGGACTGTTCCCAAAACAGCAAGGAGGTTAATGCGGCCAGAAACACAAGCAGGAGAATAGCTAACCGCGCTCTGCAGCCCTTTATGGACCGCAGTAAGAATCTCTTCTATTCTGAGGGCACTGGGATGCCATTCGGTGGTTTGAGGCAAGATGATGACATCAGCTGCTTTTACAAGACCATCTGACTCTTATGAGAGCTGAAGTGGGGTAGCCGGTTAGAAGCAGCCATGCATGCTAAGACATAGCTGTTCTGACGAGACATAGCTGTTCTGACGAGGGCAGCCAGCATTCTCACAAAGGAACACAGTGGATGATTTAGGTTTATGGGTCACACGGCGGTCTCAGTGGCAACTGACCTGTGTTTCCATAACGTGAAAGTTAAGTGAGCAGGTAAGTGAATGGGTAAGCGGGTAAGAGAGCAGGCATGGCTGTATTCTAATAAAACCTGACCGACGCAAGCAGCAGCAGGTCATAATTGTAACTCTTGCTCAGCTGTAGAGATGGAGAGAATGATTTCAGAGACAGGAGAGACAGTACTTGTTGATGTATGACTAGAGGTGTGGTTAGACATAGAGATCAAGCAAAGGAAAAGGAAAAAATGACACCTCAGCTGGGCACAGTGGCGCACAGCTATAATCCCAGCCTTAGGAGGCTGAAGCTAGGAATCACTTGAGTCTGCAGGTCCAAGACAACTCCAGGCAAAATGGTGAGACCTAGTCTCTTAAAAAAAAAAAAAAGTAGCTGGGCGCAGTGGTGTGTGCCTATAATCCCAGCTACTTGGGAGGCTGAGGCTGGGAATCACTTGAGTCCACAGGTTCGAGACTGCCCAGACAACATGGTAAGACCTAGTCTCAAAAAAATAAGCCAGGCACGGTGGCTCGTGCCTGTAAGCTTCAGCCTATGAAGTGGCTGGGGCTAGGGATCGCGGTTCAAGTCCCGCCTGGGGCCTGTAGCGAGACCTAGTTCCAAAAAAATAGCTGGGTGTGGAGACGTGCGCCTGTAATCCCAGCTACCTGGGAAGCTGAGGCTGGGGATTGCTTGAGTCCGTGGTACCCTGGGTAACAAGAGCCTGCGGTTCCATGGGCAAAAATAGCGAGACCTAGTCTCAAAAAAAAAAAAGAACAAAAAAATAGCCAGGCATGGTGGTGCATGCCTATTATCCCAGCTACCTGGGAGGCTAAGGCTGGGGATCACTTGAGTCCGCAGGTTTGGTACTACCCTGAGCAACATTGCAAAACCTAGTCTCTTGAAAAAAAAAAAAAAAAAAAAAGACACCTATTGTAAAATAGGCCAATGGCCACATATTAGTTTCCCCAGAAAGCTAGTGAAAGAGCAGGCCAGGACACAAGGGAGAGAATTCAGAGGTTATTCCCTTATCCCCTGGACATATTAAATCATCTGTGATGCGCAAAAGGGAAGCGTTGCAATATCAACCTCTATCTCAGGAGAATTTAGATAAAAATTTAGGTTTCATCAGTACATTCATGGCATTAAAAGCCACAGAACATTAGCAAACTTTGCAGAAAGAAGGATGCAATCACCATCTGCTGATGACAATAATTTTGTCAAGCAGGAATCATCAATGGCTGCTAAAATTAATTGGCTAGGAGTCCTCAATAGTTGAGTGCACTTAATGCATCTGGGCTGTATAACTAAAAATGGCTAAGATGGTAAGTTTTATGTGTATTAAAAAAGTGGCCATCAGCAGTAACCGGACAAGTGGATATCACAGGTCTCCAGGGTGCGCGGAGAAGCTCATGTACTCATCTGGCACAGTCCGGCCCAAGTGAACGAGGGCACCTGGACCTGCTGAGGCTGTCAGAGCAAGGCCTTCTGCCAAATGGCTGCCCTCCACTAGGTAAAAATGTCAAGACAGTAAACTTAGAGACAGACTGGACCTCTGGCGGTGGGTGCAGGGTGATAGACGCATTTGTGGAGATGAAAGCTATGCACCTGAAATGTACATGGCAATGAATGCTACCTCGATATATAAATAAAAAAAAAAAAAGGAAAAGAAAAATAAGATAATTAAGAAAGGAAAATCAAAGACAGGCTAAGAGACTGTTCTGGATTTTAAAAAAGCAAAGCATGACAACTGAAGGCAAGGCATGAGCCTGGGATGAGCCTGGACCAGGGGAATTTCTTTTGCTCTGAGGGGCACACTTGCAGATGGTTTGTAAATGAGGCAGCAGTGCAGTAGCAGCCTCTTCAAGTAGTCGGGTGAAAAGAAACATCAAGTCTGTGACTCAAATGGTTCAAGAGGAAAGTCACAAACACACAAGCGTTGCGAAGGGATGGCAGCTTTCTTTCCAAGCCCATCTCACTCTTGCAAGCATGAGAACGTTCCCAAAACCCACCGGACCTTCTGTAAGAAGTGTGGGAGCATCAGCCCCACAAAGTGACACAGTACAAGAAGGGCAAGGATTCTCTGTATGCCCAGGGAAAGCAGCGGTACGACAGGAAGCAGAGTGGTTATGGTGGACAGACTAAACCAATTTTCTGGAAAAAGGCTGAAACAACAAAGAAGATTGTGCTGAGACGAATGTGTTGAGCCCAACGGCAGCAGTAAAAGAATGTTGGCTATTAGGAGATGCAAGCATTTTGAACTGGGAGGAGATAAGTAGAGACAGGGCCAAGTGATCCAGTTCTAAGCTTCGATTATTATGAAAACAATAAATCTTGAGAATTATGTTAAAAAAAAAGGGGGGGGATGGTGAAGCGAGCAGGATAGTGCCAACAGGCAGTGGATGCCCGGAGGGCTTTGCATGACAACAATGACACAGGAGGAGCCCAGGAGAAGTGGTGGAAGCGCAACCTGGGAGGGGGAAGAAGAGAGAGAGCACACCACTTTCACTAGTGGAACCTGCAGGGCAAGGAAGGGAGGGGACTGGATTGGCTATTTCAAGAAGCAGGTGTCCCTGCAGGCAGGCGTCCCCTTCATGGCCCACCAGTGCTCTTGGTGGTTTGGTGAAATCTACAGACCCTTGCTCTGAAAGATGTTTTTAAAGGCATAAAACAAAATATACAAGACTATAAAGGAAGGCAATTCTATCGAAGGGGTTATCAGAAAAGTGATTTATTGCCAGGCACGGTGGCTCGTGCCTGTAAGCTTCAGCCTATGAAGCGGCGGGGGCTAGGGATCGCGGTTTGAGCCCCACCTGGTGCTCGTAGCAAGACCTAGTTCCAAAAATATAGCTGAGCATGGTGGTGCGTGCCTGTAATCCCAGCTACCTGGGAAGCTGAGGCTGGGGATAGCTTGAGTCCGTGGTGCCCCGGGCAACAAGAGCCTGTGGTTCCACAGGCAAAAACAGCAAGACCTAGTCTCAAAAAAAAAAAAAAAAAAAAGAAAGAAAAGTGATTTATTTATGTACTTATTTATTTACTTATTTACTATGTATGTATATGTGCATGTGTGTATGTATGTACTTACATATGTATGTATGTATGTTTTTGAGAGCTAGGTCTCGCTATGTTGCCCAGGGAACCTCAGACTCTTGTTGCCTGAGATACCACAGACTCAAGTGATCCTCAGCCTCCCAGGTAGGCTGGGATTACAGGTGCGCACCACCACACCCAGCTATTTTTTGAGACTAGGTCTTGCTATGTTGCCCTGGGCAGGTCTCAAACCCGTAGACTCAAGCGATTCCCAGTCTCAGCCTCCCATCCTAGGCTTGGGATTAAAGCCGTGCATCACCACGGATGGCTAGAAATGTGTTTTATCTGTGACAGTAACATAGTCTATCAGCTTCTTGCTCAGCACATTAAATAACAATCTAGTGACATAAAACAGGTACAATCTTGAAATATCGATCAACATAAAACAAGGTTCAAGATACCTGCAATACATAGTGGTGTTTAAAGGGAGCTGGGATCCTCTGATGACTGCTAACACTAGATACTGCTAACTCTGTGTACAGGATAGTGGAAGAACCCCCAAGTTCAAGGTTAGGGAAATGCTAGATACCCACCTCCCCTCTGAGTGCACAGACTTCTGAGCTCTGTGTATGAGGAGGACAAGCTTATGAAGCTTGAAACTCAAGGCATGTCTGCAAAGACTGATGGGAATGATCCAGAAAGATGGAAGATGATAGAGGCGAGAGGAGGCACTCTGGTGGGGCCGGAGCCTGCCAAGGAGATGGGATCCTCCTCACTGCAGAGGAGAGAAGTGAAAAGAAGCCTGGGGTAGGTTGGGGGATCTGGGGGTGAGAACACAAGGAAGCTATTTTCTGTGGGTTTCTGTTTCCACTGGCGAGATGAGGTCATCGGCTGGGGTGGGAGGTTGGGAGAGAGAAGTGGTAAAAAAAGACATCAAGGCCGGGCACGGTGGCTCGTGCTTGTAAGCTTCGGCCTATGAAGCGGCCGGGGCTAGGGATCGCAGTTCAAGTCCCGCATGGGGCCTGTAGCGAGACCTAGTTCCAAAAAAATAGCTGGGCATGGTGGCGCACACCTGTAATCCCAGCTACCTGGGAAGCTGAGGCTGGGGATTGCTTGAGTCTGTGGTACCCCGGGCAACGAGAGCCTGTGTTTGCACAGGCAAAAACAGCGAGACCTAGTCTCAAAAAAAAAAAAAAAAAAAGACATCAAGGAAAGTTGGGAAGGGAGTTTCTGAGTCACAGAATGGGGTTCTGAGCATGACTGCATGCTGACTTGAACCCCACAGCCATGAACTCAGATGACAAACTAGCTCGGCTGTGGCATGCTTTCCAGCAATCTTCAGGGGTTCAGACAGAGAGGGGAGCAGTCAGGTCCAGCCAGGCTGGGACTCTGCCAGGTCAAGAGCCATGGGGGGAGAGGACTGGAGGATGGACAAGAAGGGCTGTGTGGACAAGGAGGGTGTTGAGATGCAGAAGGGTAAGTAACAACAAAGCAGCAATGGCGGCCTGTAGATGGTCGGGTGAGGGTCTGGGATAGCGAAGGAGTAGCAAGGGAAGTTGCGCTCCCACAGAGAAAGGGCAGCGCACAGGTGTGGTGACAGGATGCACAATGCTACCGATGGTGTAAAGAGCTCAGGAAGGTAAAAGCAAAGCCCAATCCCTGTCCGGCCAAGAACCAGAGGAGAGAGCTGCTGCCGGTCACATGGGCAGATGCAAATGCCACCTGTTTTAGCAGGCAGACAGGGGCAGAAAGAGGAGCCAAAGCGAAGGCTGTCAGTGGATGTATGCTTGTGAGGTCAGTGGAGGGGGGGGGGAGTGTAGGTCTCCGTAGAAGGGGAGATTCAGGTTCCGATAGAAGGGGAGATTCAAGCAGTTCAAAGGTGGCATGAGAACAAGGATGCCCACCACGGCCTGGCTGGAGACAGAGCGGGAGGTAACACCCCTGCATCTCGGAGGCTTGCAGGGGGACCGGGAACAGGAGGTGCCTGGACATACAGACAAGAAAGTCAAAGGTGCTTCCAAGAAGACCACCCGGAAGAGAGGGTCCGGCATTTATGGGGCCTGAATGGGAAGCCTTGATTAGGAAGAGAACAGAAACCCTAAACCAGGCTGTGAGCGTATGGACAAGAGCCTGGGAATGAGAGTCCTGGTCCTCACAGAGGGGCACAGAGTTCCCCCAGGGAAGATGACACTATCCCAAGACAACGAGAATGACGCAGACTCCAATTGGGCAGTTTCTCTTCTTTTATGGAAGAAAAACAAAACCATCAGGAAACTAAAGGCATGTGAGTCTGCTGAACTAGCTCCTTCAAAACCTCTGCACTTACTCCGAAGGAGTTCTCTAAACACGCTGGGAGTTTGCGATTATGCGGCTTTCAATGTCAAGTGTACGCCAAAGGAAGAGACACTCTTCTCTGACCCCCCCCCCGACCGCGTCACCCAGGTGGCTCACACACGATCTGAAGCAGTCTGGGCCCCAGCCACTTATAGTGTTGGCTAAAATCACAGTTATCCACAGAAATGAAGAAGCAGGCTCACTGAAGCAATAAAAGCAATGAGGCCTGGGGAGGGGTCCTGCCCTCACCAGAACATGGTGCAAGGGAAAGACAGTTTGCAGCCTGGGCTCCAGCACTTTTGGCGAGAGGAAAAATGTCCTTCCGACTTCACTCAAAACGTTTAATGTTTACCAAGGAGAAGAGCGCAATGTATGAGCAGGATTACTATAAAAAGCAGCTACTGACCTTACAGGGGTCCCTGTAAGGCTATCCCAAGCACTGCCAGGAAGGAGATCCCCTCTGGGGTGCACTACTGTCCAGTATTCATTCATTCGTCAAACACCCAACACTGACCTCCTTGACACAGGCCCGTGCTCACGGTGGCTCTGTCCATGTGGACTTTTCCAGCCACGGGAAACTATGCAACCATGTCAATGATAAAACCAGCAGCAGCTGGAAGGGGAGCTTTTCATGACAGCGTGACTAGAACCCTGTGTACTTTTAGAGGTCACTGTCACTGAGGGAAAACAGGGAAGCATGCCCCGTAGGTGGTCTGGGAGGCAAGTCACACCAGTGGTAGAAAAGTCAGGAGATCAAGAGGCTTCATTAGCACTAACAGAAGCAGCATCTACTCTCCAGTTTGAGGCTGGCTAAGCTTTGAAAACGTAAGGGGATGTTGAAGGAATCTTTTCAAACTCTCAATTTCTATGTGGGGCGCCGGAATGCTGCGATTCTGTCTCAGCAAGCAGGCACCCAAAGAGAAGTCGTAACCAAATACAGATTTGCACACCCCAGAGGTGAGTCACACATCATCTTACCATTGTGGAAAACTTTGTTAAAGTCAAATCCTTGGCTCGCTAGAAAGTCGATGCTGGAGCTCTGAAACGAGAGGAAACAGCAAACATTTTGGTGACGGTCATGGCAGGATGCAAACTGGATCAGAGGAGTAATTCAGGTGGATAATCCAAGGAAGCCAGGCAGGGAGGCACAAGCCCCTCCTCTGAGGAGATTCTACCCCCAGGCTGCCGAGTAGACCATCCTTCCACATAAGCCCCCTGGGCTCCTCCCTTCGAAGCTTATAACACAAGCTCCTTTGTCTCACAATTATTTAAGAAAACGGCTCTGGGGGAGCAGACAGTCTCCCAAAAGGCAGAAAATTTTCTGTACTGGTTGGACCCGAAAGAGAGGAAAATTTATTTTTAGCAACCATCCCAGGTTCAAGTTTAAGGTCGCTGGCACCCGCAGGTTAAGAGATATCAACAACCACCTCAACTCAGACTCTGAAAATGCTAGGCCTTAACTGGATATTCTCTACATACACGATCAACGTAGAGAAATGACCTACTCGTACACACAGCCACGCCAGGGGAGCCAAAAATCAGACATCAGTGTCAACGACAGGAGACAGGCGTGGCAGTCAGTTTCCAGCCCCCTAACAGGAGAGGAGGACCATGGCTGCAGCTCTCTGATTTCCTTCCTGTTTCACAGCAGAACTTTGAGGGGGAGACACGGAACCCCCTCTCCCTACTCCTGCACAGAGCCCTGAACCTAATCCAACGGACTCCTGAAGCCCAGACGGAGCACAGAGCCCCAGCCCGTGAGGCTCGCACAGCACGTTCTCCATACTCAAGACTTCTGGATGGGAATGGATGAGGAAACGTTCCCAACTGTCTACACTGGAATAGCCAGGTTAGTGGGGCTCCTCTGGACCCCAGCCCCATATGTTTTCCCCTTTTCTTAGTTGGTAGGAGGCTCAGAGACACAGTGAGACTTTGACAAAGACTGTGTCTTTGGTGCAGATTCTGCACTCTAACGAAACCAGAGTCATCATGCTCATTTTGCTTTTTCTCCCAACTTCCTGATGATGTTTTGGATTATTTATCCTAATGTTTAGAAACTTAACACTCCAGAAGACTTTACCCTCGGTTAGAAGGTGAAAACTGTATGTATCTTTATAGCCCAACATAAATTCCTTTTAAAAGGTGGTGGAATATAAAAGGTAAGCTTACCGCGCACACACACAAATCCAGGTGCATCATTTCCCATCGCTCCACGGCTGTCAAGGGCTTGCAACAACCACGCTTCCCCTTCCACTGGCGTGTCATCTCTTTTCATACTTTTCTGGTTTGGGTCACAAGACCCCTTCCTGCCCACTGGACCAGAGTGTTTTTCTAATTCCGCCCACCTCAACACTCTATCACCAACAGAGGTAACGAAAGAAGGATCATGGAAAGCATTTGCACCCTTCCCGTTCCTAGACCCCAAACATCCTAATTCCTCTCATCTCTAAAATTCTAGAGTCAAAGATTCATCTGCTCCTTTTGTGAAGCTCTGTGTTTGCCACTCAGTACAACGTCAAATTACTTTGGGTTGCAATAAATAGAAAAGTCTTTGATGCCACGAGAGTACAAAACCACTTTAAAATTGTTAAAATGGTAACTTTTATACTATGCATTTTTACTATTAAAAAACAAGACAAAACTCTTTGAGCCAACAAAACAATCTGTGATGCACTATCTACTACCTTTGGTTTGTCCTAAATGTATCATTTTCAGGATTCCAGAAGTGAGCACAGCTATGTGGATGAACAATCTGAGGCACCAAACTGAGGCCGCCACTCCGTGAAACGTGAAAACGTGAAAACGTTCAAGGCACATACCCTACGGAGTCAGCAGTTTCCCTTACAGGAAATCAGTCCTACAGAAACACCCCGAGATGCACCCATAGACATGCTGCATGAGACTATTCACAAGCCACTGGGAAGTTTCTATGTCCAGTTGAGTGAATCCCATATCACCAAATATAAAGACATCATTTTGATCAGAAAATGCAAGTTACACAAAATATGAATATTAGGATTGTTTAAAGATAAAAGACAAAATGACATAGATGTGTGTTCATGGATGGATACCTGGGCACGTGCAGATGACAGGTGACACGTATGTGGTTGTGGGTTCACCAGTCCCCAAACCTGCCTAGAAAGTGAACAACTCACTGTGTGGACAGACCCTTATCATTCAAAGAACCTATTAAGCCGTTTTACCCTCTAATCTAATCTGATTTAAAGGTGAGAAGAGGTTAAGAGTGGTTTTAACTAGACACCATTTTTCCTCCACTGACTTCTCACTGATGTAGAAACTAATTCCCTTGTACAAGGCAATTCCACTGCAGTCACAGATTTTTAAAACAAAACCACCTTTAATAGGGGGTGGAGGGGGTAGAGTAGGTTTAATAAGGGTTTAAAAACAACCATGCAAACATGATCAATATTGTACGATAATTACAAAATAAAAAATTTTTTTAAAATACATGATTTGCAAATACTCCAATTTGTTGTTATAGCTTCACTCCCTTTTTGGTGTGGTTTTAAACACAAAATATTTACATTTTGATGAAGTTTAAAAAAAAATAGGGGGTGGAGGAACTAGAGGGAGGAAATACAAAGACATATTTACCTCATCCATACCACTCGCAAAGTCACAAACAGAGCCTAAATCTTTTCCCTGCCTTTGCTTTTCCAGACTAGAAAATTGCTTTCCCATGGAACCCCAGAAACACACAGATCTCGAGAATAGGAGTCTACTTCACCATGGGAATCTCTATAATAAATCAGCCTAGAGAACCACACCATGCCCAACCCTACAAGAGGCTCCTGATGTGCTTGGCTTGACTACCCGCCTCAGTTACTCCTGGAGATCCGAGCAGCCTGGTCTGTTGTGATCCAGGAGTGCAAGTCCACACCCAGGAAAAAGGACACTGTTCCAGGAAAAAAAAACCAGACAAAGCATCAACCAGTGACTTTCAGCAGAAGCTGGAGTGAAAGAAGAGGAGGAAATGGGGGTGTAAGTTGGGGGTACAGGGATACACTAGGGAAGGGAGGGCTATATCCAAGGGAACAACAACTGTATTACCAATGCTGTATGAAGACTAAAAATAAAATTAAATTAGAAAAAGAAAATCACCATCTTTGTCCAATGCAGACACTAGAGTCTTCAAGTCCATTACACCTTTTCATTTTTTTTTTTTTTTTTTGAAGGAGTGGTGGGCAACTACAGCGGCAAGAAGTGTTCCAGAGGTTAAGTCACCTGACGGCTCCATACAGTAAGTGGAGTCCTTCCAATCTGTTTCCACTGTGTCTTCCGGAATAACTGTATTTGTGTTCATCTTGAGGACAGCACGCCATCCCTAAGAAGTCTCATTACCACTGCATGCTTTTGTTTGACTAAGCCTTGGCTAAACCCATGGGAGCAACTTCAAACAACTGTCTTCTCCTAGTGCTGCTAGAAAACTAAATCCACACATATTCCCAAACTGCACCTATTTTTCTCTCAGTGGATTCAAGGAGCCTGGAGACCAATGCCACGGACCTGCCCTACAACTGTTTGGAAGGGTCCACACGAAGGCGACCCTTCGGGTCTGCTACCTGATTGCAGGATATGGGAAATACCAATTCTAGGCTATTTGCTAGTTTAGGGAAACAGGTTATAAGACCAAAACTACCTTCACCTTTCCTTTTCCCCCAGGCAAATGATATAGCCTCACTCTCATGTGTTTATACCCAGAAAGAACGTGGCCCAGTTCAGGCACTCAGAAGCCAACTCTCAGTCAAGGCACTACCACTTGGATGCAGGAGGCGGAAAAGGGGACAAGAGTCAAATGCACTAATGCCACCACTGGGAGAGAAGCTGGGGGACAAATTTATGAGGGAGTAGAGATTAACATGCCTCTTCAATCACACTCTCAGTCACATCCTCCAACCCATTATAACAGACAGTCAAGAGGATGGAAAGAGAAATGTACCAGCTACCATGTCAGCGACAAGAACCCCAAAGAAGAGGTTGTTGGGGGCACCTCCCTGTCATCTGACCTCAGTTCATCAAGACAGCCCAGTTCCCCTCAGGAGCAGATAGTGTAGTGGTCTTTTCTCCCCTCTCTTTCCCAAGTGGTAAGCTTAGGAAAAGGGACTGAGTACAGGTAGGTTAGCCCTTCTGGATTCTCTCTTTTGGTACAGGATACACACATACTTAGCTCTCCCAGGAGACAAAGCTCTAATGCTGGAGGTAGGTGCAAGGGCAACAGGGTGGGCAGAAGCCTACAGGTCTGTCTGTACGTTCAGTTGAAGGGCAGGATACAAACATTCCAACTACAGTCACATGACAAATCCATGTGCTCAAATCCAGCTTTACTAACAAGAACTATCTAACGTTGAGTCCCATCATCCTGTCTCATGAATCTTAGTCCTTACTTCGTTCTAAAGTAAAGGGAATGGATCAGTGTCATTAGTTTACAACCCTACAAACCTGAGAGGTGACATTTTACCTGTTTGCTCAAAGTGGTTGAACCAGTTGTGGGTTTTTTTTGTTTGTTTTTTTTTGGGGGGACTAGGTCTCCTATGTTGCCCAGGGTAGTCCTGTTCCCATGGACTCAAGTGATCCAGCTTCAGCTTCCCAGGTAGTTGGTTACAGGCCACCAACACTGTGCCCAGCTGCTTTTTTGACACCAGGTCTCACGACGTTGCCCAGTGTAGTCTCGAACCTAAGAACTCAAACAATTCCTGGCCTCTTTACCTCTCAGCACTTGGATTATAGACACACACAGCCATACCCAGCTTGGAACCAAATTTTGAAGAGTCCTCAAACCAGGGCCGGGTACAGTGGCGTGTGACTGTAAGCGACAGCTTATGGAGTTGCAGCGGGGTCTGGGGATCGTGTTTTGAGTCCCACCCGGGGCAACACAGCAAGACTTAGTCCCAAAAAATAGATGCGTGTGGTGGCACATGCTTGTAATCCTAGCTACCTGGGAAGTTGAGGCTGGGGATTGCCTGAGTCCGTGCGGTTCCACAGGCAAAAAAAAAAACCTAGTCTCAAAACAAAAAACAAAAGAGTCCTCAAACCACATTTTCATGCTGCCTCCCCAGCAATTCACAAAAGAAAGAAAATTCAATTATGCTACTAACCTGACACACGAATTTGACATCCGGTGAGGATCGACTAAAGGGTTTCGGGAATACGTAGAAGTTAAATGACTTTGTTATGTACCTGGGAAAATGAGAGAAAGGGAGACTTAGGTTGGTACTTCACGCCACCACCACCACAAGGAACTCTATCCGTTTGTTATGAAACCTACTTGGAATCAGTGTAGTCATATTTAAAAGTGCAAAGGCCAAACTGGAACAGCAAAAAGTCCATGGAATGCTAGAAAAGGGAAATAAAACATCTGTCAAAATGCTATATATTCAATGCGAGCAACCACATTCTCAGTCGGGTGGGCTTTTGAATTCCCACTATAATGGGCAGATACTTCTAAAAGGAACAGACTGTATATTATGTATCAGAAGCATTATTAACCTATAGGCAGTCCTCCATATTTTCCCACAGAGATTTAATCACCCTACAGAGCATCCTGTTAGGCCTATTTCCAAATGATTAAAATAACTGTCATAGTTCACTTTTATTTGGGGGGTGGGGAGTGGAGGGAGTTGTGATAAGGGAATTATTTTTAAAAAAGGAAATGAAAGATTAGAAATAAAGAATACAACCCAGGCACGGTGGCGCGTGCCTGTAAGCTTCAGCCTATGAAGCAGCTAGAGCCAGGGATCGGGATTCAAGCCCCACTTGGGGCAACGTAGCGAGACCTAGTCCCAAAAAAAATAGCTGGGCATGGTGGCGCACACCTGTAATCCCAGCTACCTGAGAAGCTGAGGCTGGGGATTGCTTGAGTCTGTGTGTGGTACCCTGGGCAACATGAGCCTGCGGTTCCACAGGCAAAAATAACAAGACCTAGTCTCAAAAAAAAAAAGAAAAGAAAAGAAAGAATACGGAACAGGAGGACAACCTGAGTTGACCAGGCTCAGGAGGTGGTAGGGATAGTCCACCCTAACCATCATATTTCCTATCAATCAAATTAACATTGAAATTACTAAATCTTCCCCCAACGTTTTCCAGCAAACAATTATTTTTGCTGGTGCTTTAAATATCAATAAAGTGAAATATCATTTCATAGCTGGGGTTGAGATGTTAATATGTCTATTTAATTATTTTATTTATCTGTAATTCAACCAAAGGAAGATCAACACAGGGGGTGGGATGAACAGGTTTTCCAGCACAGCCACTCACCTTTTTAAGCTTCTGATACCTTTCTTCTGGAGTGTCAAAGCCATTTGTTAATGCAGTAACTGAAGGTCCATCACTGATACCTAATAAGTTTTAAGAAATTTTTTGGCTTAGTAATAAAAGCTAATGTGAAAATGTCAACCAACTATACACTGACTCTCCAGCTTCATATTCTTAGGAATTATGACTACTTGGCAGTATCGTTTACTTTTTGAAATTAGTGTTCATTTCAGTTCAAACCCTAAAAATGCTGAATATAGGGCCGGGCACGGTGGCTCCTGCTTGTAAGCTTCAGCCTATGAAGCGGCCGGGGCCAGGGATCGCGGTTCGAGTCCCGCCTGGGGCCCGTAGTGAGACCTGGTTCCAAAAAAACAGCTGGGCGTGGTGGCACACGCCTGTAATCCCAGCTACCTGAGAAGCTGAGGCTGGGGATGGCTTGAGTCCGTGGTACCCCGGGCAACGAGAGCCTGCGGTTCCACAGGCAAAAATAGCGACA
>PVHY01021571.1:0-23715 GCA_004024945.1 Uropsilus gracilis
CGGGCTGCTGGGCCTGTGGTGGTGGGCGTGGTGTGGAGATGTGAACCTACACCCCTAAAGCACACAGTGCTAGAAACCAGTGTTTATTCAGTAAACCAATAAGCAGAGAAATAAACACTCTGTCTCGTGCTTGGACTCAGAACGCAGCCCTGATAGTCAAGCCCGACGGCGTCTGAACTGCCACTGGCTGGGCCCCTCCTTCCAGCGAGTCACTGTGTACATCCTCCCAAGGTCGAAGGTCACAGTTCGAAGGGCACAGTTCAAAGGTCACAACTGCCAGTAGGCTGCGTCCATGAAGAAGGGCATCCGACTGCTGTGATGACCCAGGGACAAGGTGCTCGTGGTCGGCACCCAAACAGACACAGGGAGAGAGAGCCAAGGAGAGGCAGCCGGCGCCCGAGGGCCTCCAGACCAGGGCTGTGTCTGTCTTGAGCTGAGACTTCCACTTCCAAGTCACGCCATGGACAGCCCTGTCAGGCCGGAAGTGGGTGCGAGAGCTGCAGGGATGTGTGCGCCCAGCCCTCTCCAGTGGCAGCACCATCTCAGAGGCCAAGACCCTGTCGGTGGATCGGCCCCCCTGCAAGGGGGGCACAAAGTGGAGCTTTTAAAGTCGGGCACTTTACCGACGCAAGCCAAACTTGGTTTCTGTACACAACTGAAAGGGACGGATGGCTGGGGTAGGGGCAGCTAGCAGAGAAGTGTCCGTGACGCCTAAGGCTCACGCAGGCTCCAGCTAAGATACTGTCCTAGCATCCCGCTGCTTCCTTGTGTCTCTATGCAAATCAGAATTCAATCGTTTCCTAGGTAAATAACACTTATTGCCTGTCTCACTCCAGAACATGAGCTTTGGGAAGGCAGGAACGGTGTCTCTCTGGTGCAGCAAATCCCAGGAACCTCCCCCCCACACACACACACACAATAAATATTTGTGGAATTGGTAAGCAAACAACTCGATGCAAGCTTACTGATGCATTTTCAGTCATAACCCATTAACTCCATTTCTTGTTGAGCTCAGACTAGAAATATCTATTTGCCTTATAAGGTTAACGCTCTGAAGAATACGCAAAGAGAACAGCAAGAAACACTGGGAAAATATGCTGGGCTTGAAGCTGCAGGAAGAGAAAAAGCAGAGCCTTAGTATTCATGAGGGAGATGCTTCAAGGTCATGGGAATAGCGGAGTGACACAGAGGGGGTGTTGGGAACAGAACTGCATGACGGTAAGGAACATGGGAGGTAGACGTGCCTTTTGCCCCTCTTCTCCCAATAAAAGAGAAAGGTGCCTTTATAAGCTGGACGAGATGACTCCAGAGCTCACTGATCAATAGAAGCTTCTTTCTCCCACATAAGTGACCTTGTCTGCACTAGGTCCTAGGAGAGCCACCACGGCCGTTAAGCACACTGGTCTTCACCTTCAGGCTCATGGGGACCAGTCTCGGCGGCAGGGCAGGGCAGTGAGCAGCAAGCATATCACTGACTGGTGATGAGGTGCTGGGTCAGGCTCAAGAGAGGGAGGTGACACCAAAACTACCACTGAAGGATGAGCGGCCAATGGCTACATCAGTCAGGGGAAGAGGCCCAGGTGGCCAGGACATCGTGAGCCAGGGGACAAGAGCCCAGTGCGTTTCTCTGATGGCATCTCCTGTCAATCATGCACATGTGCTGAACATGCCATCCAGTGACGGGCTCCACAGCAAGACCAGCTGGATACACAGTGGACTTAACCAAGCGCCTTTGGTGATTACACGCTGACACTCGCGTGTCGACAAGATCACTTAGCGATACATTTCTCAGAACGCCTCTCTCTGGTGACAGGACACAGGACTGGACTCGCCTTTACTCACTCACCAACCCTGATGTTATTTGAACATGCCAAGGACACTCTTGCCCCAGGCCCTTTGCACATGCTGTCCTCCCACACGCTGCTCGTTCTCCCCTACATCTTATTGTTCATTCTGATTCAGATCTGCATTCCATGTAGTGACAGGGAAGTGGCTATTTCTGCAAGCAGACTCATCTTGCATTTGTTCAGTATGTACTGACTGCATGCCTATTTGTGCCAGATGCCAACCTAGGTCCTGGGAATTGATGGATCACGTGTAAGAGGCATTTCTTTCTCTTAGTGCTCCCACATTCCAACCGGAGAAGTAGACGGTCAACAGACAAGCATAAAATGTCAGCAAGTGAGTCATGTAAGGGAATGACAGTATTTTGGACAAGGTTGTCAGGAGAAGCAGGGTGAAGGTGGAGAACTGGATGGTCACAGCAAATCATGAGAACAAAAAGATCAAGACACAGCACATGCAAAGGTCCTGAGGCAGGAAGTATCTTTCAAAAAAGATGGAAGCTCCCCTAAGAAAGCTGTTAAAATTATATACCTGCATCCACATACATGGATGCGTTGGATTAAAAAGGTAACAACCACCACCAGATGTCAGAGAGACAGGTGATGCTACCATTTCACCATTATCAAGGAATTTAGTGCACATTTATTGGCTGCCGATCAGTAAATATTATGTAGAAATGCATCAATCTGTGGGAATGAGGGCCCTTCTGGGGTGATGGGCCTGTTCCATCATGGGGTCGTGGTGGTTTCACACTAAAAAGTATAGAACTGTGTGCATTAAAACAGTGCATTTTATGATGATACCTTCCTGGAGCAGTTTGAAGCAACTTAAAGATCACAGACACACACACACACACACGTGCATGCACAGGGTCAGGGGCAGCAGTGGCAAAGGAAAGAACTATGGTAGGAGAGGGCTGAGCCATGCATGCTCTGGAAAGGCCGTTGGGTGACACACAGCAGCAGGACCTCTGGGACAGCTGTGGCCCCTGGTGGCTGATTCCCAGCCAGGGCACAGCCAGAGACCACGCAGGGTCACTCGGCATTGAGAGCGTGAGAAGAGCCTTTAGAGAGGGGCAGCGCACTGGGGCAGCGTGGAGCACGGAGAGGGAGGGCAGGTGACAGCCGGGCCACGCGACCTGTGGGCAGTTGGCTGTGGGGCGTGAGGGAAGTGGGAAGCCAGAGCCGATGCCTCATGGTGTGTGTGAAGGCACCGCTGTTGGCTGAGAGGGGAAGACAGGAAACAGGAGGCTCCTGGGGCAGCAAGTAGATGTTAGTGTGAGGCTGGTAGGTTAAGACAGCAGGTCCACAGGGGGCGTAAGGAGACAAAAGAGGGAGGGGTGGCTGCAGCTGCGGACCAAGGAGGGCTGAGGTTGACAGCCACTACCCACCAAAAGCTGGGAGGAGCGAGGAAGAAATGACTGGAGCCTCAGAGGGAGCACAGTCCCGCCAGCACCTTTGTAGCCAGCCGTGGGTCTCAGGAACGGAGAGATGATGCACGTCTGTGGTGTAAGCCTGCTACAGGGTAGCTGATGTAGCTGAAAATGGAATAGGCGCCAAAACGCCCTGGTGGGCGGAGTCTGAAAAAACCCGCGAGAGAAAAATGGGGAGCAAGAAGCTCCAAAAGGCTCCTAAAAAAGGAGGACTGAGGAGAAAAAAAAAAAAGGAGATGAGAATGATGGACTGGGAGAACAGGCCCACGTGGCCCGGCCAGTGTAGGCCCCCTGGAAGAGTGAGCTGGAGGTGGCGAGGAGCCATGGTGACCAGCAGAAGAGTGGCTGGTGTGGAAAGTGTGGTACCGCAGCAAGGCGGCATCATGAGCTGGTACCTGGAAATGGCCAGGGATGGGGAAAGCTGATCTGTGCATCAGCCATTGTGGAAGAAGTTTGAAGAGCCTCAGAGAAGTGGAGCAGCTCGGAGCACTGGAGAAGAAGCGAAGAGAAGATGCTGGAGAAAGACTGGACTCGGCAGAGTGCCTGCCTCAGGTGTGGAGGGGCGAAGGGCGCCATCTTGGACATGTGTCTTTGGGACTTTTGGGACTGAAAATGGTGACTGTGGCAAGATAACTGCTACTTGTGGCTTTAAGGACTTTTTGCTTTTCTGGTTAATTTTTCTTGTTAATAAAACCCTGTTGTTAAACTGCATTTGAGTGGCAACGGCTACACGCGGGTAATGTGGAGCTGTGGTTTGTTGGTTGGTGGATTTTGCCTCTTTTTGTCTCGATATCAAGCCCCCCAGCTTGTGGTATATTGTGATAGCTGCCTCGAAAATAAATAACATATGCCAAAGAGATGCAAGGTCTGGGCTTCTGGAGAGTTTGGAGATGTCAGCGTGGAGAGAGACTTACTACACAACGTGCAGGTAGACTGGGTTTCGCCATGCTGCCAAATCCAGCAACTGGGAAATTGTAAACCTGAACAGATGCTGACCTTTGAGTGCCAAGGCGGTCCGCATTCTAAAACAGCTGCTCGAGGTTAAGAAACAGAGAGCTGATCACCTCGGGAGGGGTCAGAGCGGTGTAAGCGGGAGGAGCAGGTGGATGAAATCACCACATGAAAGCAAGTAGGCAGGTCACCAGCCAATTAATCAAATGAAAGTACCTTAAGTGGTGGGGATGCGGACAGTGAACTCAGATCATGGGGACCGGTGACTGCAACACCTACTGGGGACAGAATTCTGTGTCAAAGAACTAGATGAAGAAAACAGACCAGGATGTACAACGGGGAAAAGTGAAGAGTTGAACAAGGACATGGCTCTCACTCACAAAAAGTTATCAACTTCTAGAAAAGAATTGTCTTGTTTTTGCCTCAAAGTCACCATAAAAACAAACCAAAAAAATTGAACAAAGGAAGAAATACCCTGACGTGTCAAAACCAACAAAGGCTTCAATGATACCGAGGCTGGGATGTCATTCACATTAACGCCACAATCAATATGCACTTCGCCTTAAACTGAGACTCATGTCCACTTGTCCCGGGATATGAGAAAAGTCCACCCGGGAACTGGTCATTCCTCCGATGGCCGAGGTTGTCCCTCTCAGAGCTCAGGTCTGTCCCAAGGGGATGGGATGAGTTTTTTGTGGAATTGCTCCCCTTTTCAAGTGCTCCCCCTTTCCGAAACATCACCACGTTTTCTTGTCATCTTTTTTTAAAATATTTTTATTTTGTAATTATCATACAACATCAGTCATGTTCGCATGGCTGTATTATACCTCTTATTCCCCACCGCAACCCCCCTTCCCCCTCCCTCCCTCCCTCCGGTCACTCCAACTCCTCTTGCTGCAAGCTGTCGGTCTATGTTTGGCCCACGGGATTTTTCTTTTTTGTTCTCAAACTATGTTTTTTATTCCCTCTGGGTGCGGACTTGTCTTCCTAAACAGCAACAGATGAGGCTGCTCAGATCTCCAGCAGTAGCCGAGGCTGATAGTCAGGCCGAGCTTGTCGGGAACTTGTAGGGCTGATGTGGTGGCTTCTCAGGGATGGTTTCTGCCATCTGCCTTCTTGTGATCTTCTAAGAAGCTCCTTAGTTAACCACCTTTAAAGAGACCTCACGGCATCAAAATTCCAGATCCACATTTTTATTCCAGCGGCCTGATCATGAAATGAAAAACTGCAGAATCCAGTTTTTAAAAAGAATATATATTTTTATTGAATAAGTTTTGTTTACATTTGCCTTTTGGGTGCTCCTCCCCACTCCCCAACACCCCCCCCCCCGTATCTTCTTTCACTGCCATTTATTGTTTAATTTTTCATCCCTCGGGTTCTTCCTTTTCTTTCCCAGAATCCATTTTTAACAAACAATGGTGCTCAGGCCCCAGTGAGTTTCAGTGGGTGTCTGGCAGTAGCAGGGATTTCCTGCCTCCTCTGCTTGATGAGATCTCTCGCTGTGACATTGCTGTGTCACCAAGACACGCAGCTTGCCAAGCCTCATCTTAGACATTTATGTGGGTTTTCCCGAATTCCCTTCAGCAACTTAAATCCTAGATGTTATTGCCAGCTACGAGGGAAATTAATTAGGGAACATTCAGGAACCATAAAGTGACTAAGCGAGCAGTTGCCCAACTCCCTCTCATGGGCATTTTCCATGGTTGGGAAACAAACTTGAGGGTACAGTGGAACACAGTAAAATGTTCACACACATCCTGAGGGTCAGAGTACAGACACATGGAGAAACTTCTGGGTCTTGTTCCTGGAAGGCCTGAATGGGTTTGTCATAAATTTCTCTGCCTGGAGCTTGTTCAACAATCCTTTGTGGTGTGATTCAACATCATCAGGCTTGTGTGTTAGCAAAGACAAACGTTTAAAAGTTTTGTAGCTAGACCAGCACCTCTCCTAAAAATCATGAATACCTAAGCATCTGAAACCAAGAACTGTCAAAAAACCCACAGAGACCTTCCGAATGGAACAGCATTTGCCCTGGTGGTCGGAGGCAAGCAGAAGTGCCTTCCAGGCTCAGTACTCTACCATCACTTAAGACAATGGTATCCCCTACCCTCGTGCAAAACAAAAGCTAAACAGTAACTGCATGTTTGCTGTCTAAACATGACTGGGGGGAGGGCTGAGAGATAACCAAGTGTGAACATTACTCAACAGCATGACAGAACAAGGAGATGAGAAGCCTGGGAAGGGAGCCACAATACTTCACAAGAAGGAGCGCATAGTGTGCCTGCAAGGCCACGGTCAAGTCCGTGAGAATGGAACTTCAGAGCCAGGAGACACAGTGAGCTGATGTGGAACTTCAGAGCCATCAGACACACCTGCTGATGTGGAACGAATGGAAAACAGGAATTTTTTGAGTAAAGATCTTAACCATGGGATTTCCCCCTCAGGTTAAATACAAGAGGACTCAAAACCCCCAGTGAAAACTTATTTTTTAGAATGGGTTTGTTATAGCTTACATTTCCTGCAGTAGCTGGGTTCAGTATTCATTTCACTACTAGTGTGTGAACATACCCAACGTAGGGACGTTTTAAAAGTTGAATGAGTTCTGTGGGTTGTCCTGTTTGCACACGCACCTATGCACACACAGGCAAATGCATGTGTCTATGCACAAAATAAAACTTTTTAAAAGCGGACTTGTTATTAATGTAAAATGCAGTCATCTGGAGGTCCATGCCTTACAGCCTAGAATGAGGGAACATTTACCTGTCTGCAAGATGTCTGTGTCTGCACATCCCCAATTTCTTTAGCAATTAAGTCATCTATCTTCCATTCCTTCTTGTGAAAGTCTTTCCATTTCTTTTTTGAAGACTAGGTCTCACTATGTTGCCCAGGGTAGTCTCGAGCCCGCGGACTCAAGTGATCCTTGGCCTCAGCCTCACAGCGCTGGGATAACAGGCGCACACCACCACGCCCGGCTTAGTCTTTCCATTTTTAACGGATATTAAAGAGTCTAGCTGCATTTGCTTTCTGCCCCCTCCACCCTGTAACTAACAACTAGGAAGAAATCAGAATCCATCAAACTCCACTTGTATAAAATATCTTTGTACTGATTGACCTCATCTCACCAGCTAATAAACTGTTTCAACTTTGTTCTACCTTCCAGCACACACACCAAAGCCAGGTGGAAATTCCACTGACTAAATTAAAACACATTAATTGGGCATCAAATTTCCCCTAAAAATGTTCCTTCCCTGCTTCACAGATGAGGTATCGTGTGGGTGTCGGATGTACGACTAAGAGGAAATTCATTCTTTCTGTATAAATAAATCATTTGGATTCTCTTACTTTCTTATTGGCTCCTGGAAATGATCAAATGGAGGATGTGGGAAATTTAACTGCTCAACAATTTGAAAGGTTTATTCATTGACTGGTGACAAGATTAATGAAAACGAAACAGCAAAATCACTTCTAGATAAGATGTGTTCCTGTGCAAAACAGTTTGAGAAAAGTAAAGGCTACATCTGGAATTCAAACATAGACAGATGTTCACCCTTCCTCGTGGATGCAAGCAAAATGTTTGCAGTTCAAAGACTAGACTAAACGTTTTAAAGAACCAATCTTAAGATTTTCAGTGCTGACATTAATTCCAGCATCACCAGATGCACACTGTGTGAGATTAACCTTATATCAGGGGATTCCCAGTGACATTGTCATCATGTATGAGTTACAATGAATACAACCATTTTCTGGCTATTGTACAGTTTTCATGATGATACAAAGATAACACAAACCTCTGGATTCTGTTCAAAATAGTTGGCCTGACCTGATCTGAATGCCACTGATTTTGTTTATTAAAACTTCAGAAGGGTTTTTTTTACTCAGGTTCACAGTAACCAAGTGTGTTATCAGCATATACCCTTGATATGATATGATCAAAACAAGCATTTTACCTCTAAGGTCTTCCTTCCCCAAACCAGTGACATCATGAGAAAAAAAGACAAGAGCTAATTCCAACAGACGTGCAGTCAATAGAATTCCTAACCAGCAAAGGACATGAGGGGAAAACTAAAGAACTCCAAATAAATAATGCATGTATCAATATTGGTTGAATTGTAGCAAATGTGCCATAGTGAAGAACAATGCTTGTCATAAGGGAAACTGGGTGTGGGGCACAAGAAAATGCTGTAGTATCACATATATGTATATACACATATGTACATATATGTGTGTATATATAACTATAACTACTAAAATTAGCTTTTTTTTTAATCTTTACAATTATTTTTTAGGGTGCTATACAATCATGTCTACAACTTATTCAGAAATGGATTAAGTAAAAATAATATATTAAATAAAAACAGTGAAGGAAAAGAATGACCAAAAATTTTTGAGGTCTTTGGATGGCACTATTTGAGAATTCTTTGTATTATACATCCTGCATCTCTTCTGCAATACTGCAACTACAGTAAAACACACGAAAGATTAAGGTAGGAAACTGCCATAAAGAAGAGGCATATATAAAAAAAGGAAAATATTTGTAACATAGGTGATAGATATTGAATTAATTTCCTCATATAGAAACCCTAAGGAAGACACAGTGCCCCAAGAGAAAAGACAAGTGAATCATACGCACCAAACACTATCAGGGTCCATCAACATGCGTGTGTGGACATACATGCATGTACATATAAGTTCAATCTCAGTTTCAAGAAGAGAAATAGACATTTCTAGCCGGGCATGGTGGTGTGCGCCTGTAATCCAAGTGCTGGGAGGCAAGAGGCCAGGAATTGCTTGAGTTTGTGGGATCAAGACAACCCCGGACAACATAGCGAGACCTGGTCTCGAAAAAGCAGCTGGGCATGGTGGCATGCGCCTGTAATCCCAGCTACCTGGGAGGCTAAGGTTGGGGATCACTTGAGTCTGCATGATCGGGACTACCCTGGGCAACATAGCGAGACCTAGTCGGAAATAAAAAGAAAATAAACATTTCTTAACACAGTGGTAAAATATCACTTCCTAAACTGACTCCTGAAACAAATAAGCTAAGAAAAGAATCTGAAGCTAATACCAACAGCCGAAGTTGGGGAATGCGCCACGGGATGGGCACTTGCACTGAAGGGGAAGGCAAGGGGGTCCCCACCGGTCCAACCACCCGGTTGCAGCCTGGTGACAGGAAACGCTTTGGAAGATGTTCCGGACCTTGGACTCAGCGTTTCCTGGACTTGCAGGATGTACTCCAAGGAAATAAGCAGCGAAGGAGGAAATGGTGCGCGAAGCCATTCATTGGAACATCACTTCTAAGAGAACCACATTCAGATCGAAGGAGCGGGGCTGGTCAGACGAGTCACACTGCATCCGTCTGAGAGACACTGAGGCATCCTGAGAAACCCCGGTCGGGAAAGCTGATCTGTTGACAGTGGGAAATGTAAACAATATGTACAGTGTTCCCAGGCGCTACCTCTGGGCGCTGTCATTGTTGTCGGCGATATCTTCAGACAGCAGAGCAGAGGTGCCAGCCAGCTGCAGACAGAAGCGCAGCGCTGGAGCCGTTTCTGAGATGGTGCCAGGCTGGCAGGAGCTGTCGCTACACCAGGCAGAGCTGAAAACCCACCTTTGAAAGACAACATCCACGTTACAAGAAGGCACCCACTTTCCCCAACGTCCCAAAAAATGCTGTCATTTGTCCCTTGGGTGGGCACCATTCTTATTCTTTTCTTTTTAATGAAATATATTTTATTTTCGTCTTTTTTATACAACATCAGTCATATTTGTGTAGTCATCATTCCCCTTAGGCCTCCCATCTGTCATGCACCCCAAGACCACCACCCCCTCCCCAACTCTGGTCGCCCCAACTCCCCCCTCGCTGCGAGTTGTCTGTTGATGCTCGACCCTCTGGTCTCGTCTTCTTCTTTGGAGCAGCGTCCTTCTCCAGGGTGAGGCCCTGCGCTCCTGGATGCACCAGGTCAGCTGCCCAGGCCCGCCAGGGGTGGTTGGGAGGAGCCCGGCCAGGCTGAGCCCGTCAGGAGCCTCTTGCAAGGCAGGAGCCACCAGCTCCTGATTCTGGCTCCTCCTGTGGTGGAGGAGACCATCTCCCTTCTCCAGACCCTGTGGTCACTGGGCTCCAGGCCTCCTCACCCACGCTGGCATCTCCTCCGCCCCAACGTTTGCCCCATGCTTCTGCTTCTGAGCCTCTGGCACCGGGACCCCACTCCCAGCCGCTGGCCATGGAGAAGTTCCCCGGTGGGGCAGACTCCAGCCGGTGGGGGTGCAGCTCCTCTCCTCTCCCAGGGTTTCCTTTTGCAAGCTTTTAAGCCCTGCTGTGCTCAGAGGATCACGCTGGTGCTCTGTGAGGAAAGGAGTGGGCTCTCCAGCTGGGGAGGGGAGGTTCTCCGTCTTCAGTGAGCTTGTAATTTAGCAGGAGTGTGAAACAGTTTCACAAATAACTTCATGCTAAGATAGAGCACTGGGCTGGGGGGAAGAGAACACCTGAGATGAAGATGGGAATGAAGGTATCTGAGACGAGACTCAAAGACAGACTCACCTTTGCAGAGGCTGCTCTTGCCTTGGGAAACACAAGAATGACCTGTGCGGAGACAGGACAGGACTCAGAGGAACATGGGAGAGCTGAAAGACAGAGGGTTTATTCAGGAAAGTGTGAGATTTTCATCTGGCTGAAAACCTGGTTATTATAGGGAGTAAAGGAGCTAGGAACCGGAAACACAGACTACAGGCAGAGAATAGAAAGCTTTCTTGACCTGTTTGAGAAGTTTGGACTTGAAACATGAGACAAGTGCAGTTACTCAAGATCTTGGGCGGTTAGAACGTTCGAGAACCTCTGTGGATAAGGTGAAACTGACTTCCACTGTTGGCGACGAAGTGAACTCAATAGCCCAGCAGAATCTCCTGGTGTAGAACAGCCCAGCTGCAAACAAAATATTTTAGTTCATCTTTATAAAGGCATGGCTGGACCGACAAGAGTCAGTGAAATCCTCAGCCCTGAAATAGAAAGCACAGCTCCAAAGAGATGAGGAAATGATGAAGTTGAAGTTGGCATCTGTGCTGAAGTCATCTGACAATTTCTGATGGACCGGAGCAGAGGTCAGTAAACTCTGTCCCATGGGCCACATCCAGCATGTTACCTGTGTTATTGGAACACAGTGCTAGCCTTTCAGTTACGACATGCCCGTGGCTATCTGTATGCTACAGGGGCAGAGGCCAGCAGTTGCAGCCTAAAATGTTCACTATCTGCCTTTTTTTTTTTTGAGACTAGGTCTCACTATGTTGCCTGGGGTAGTCCCGAACCCTCACACTCAAGCGATCCCCAGTTTCAGCCTCCCAGGTAGCTGGAATTACAGGCACCCACCACCACGCCCGGCTATTTTTTAAAATCAGGTCTTGCTATGTTGCCCGGGGTTGTCTCTAACTCGTGGACTCAAGCTATTCCTGTCCTTGGCCTCCCAAGGCTGGGATTAAAGATTCACGCCACCGTGCTGGCCCTACTATTTGGCTCTTTACAGAAAACAAAACAAGTCAAAATAAAAACCAGTGCTGACACCAGCCCTCAAGGTGTGGTGGATTGAGTGTGTGGGATGTAGGAGACAAAACCAGGGACCTGTATAGAATAGGGTGCCAGAACTGCATAACATTGGGACCCCAAAATGTGACATGTGCAGTGCTTGGATTAGGAATATGTCCTGAAGAGCAGGGCGAAAGGAGCATTTTGCGTTCATATGTCATCTATGGTAGAAATGAAAAAAGTTTCCCCTGAGAATGCCTCACCACAAGTCCATTCTCACATGATCTGTGTGGTGACCAAAATGACCTCTTAGCCAAAATCCAACTTTTTCAGGTGAGTGTGGCATAAATATACCTACAGCATGAATACCTATCCTTGAATATCCACCAGCGAAGCTGCATAGACTAAACCTTCAAATCAAAAAGCATGAAATCATAAGAAAACACATTACTAAAATGAAAACTAGGCAGAAAAAAATAGGACTATATCCAGAAATACTACAGAGAATGGAATTATTAGAAATCAAATATAAAATATTGTTCAAGAAGTAAAAGAAAATACCAAAGAAGGAAAGTGATATTATTAAAAATGACCAAGCATATTTTAAATAGAACTAAAAATGACCAATATAATAAATGATACTATAAAAATCAATGAACGTTAAATACTAGATATAGTTAAAGAAATTAATAACAAACTAGATTTAAAGAAACTATATCAAATCTAGTACAAAGAGAGAGAACCAGAAAATACAATAGTTAAGAGACACAAAAAACAAGTAAAAGATCTATTACTCATGTAGTCAAAGATAGAAAATGATAGAAAATGGGGGAAAGGCAAGAAATGTCACGTCTAACAACTTCCCAGAACTGATGAAATACATCACTGCTCAGGTATAAATAAAAGAAATTACATAGAACAATTGTAAATAAACTACAAAGGGAAAGGCTTTAAAGGCAGAGATAAAAGATAATACCCACAAGAAAGACTGTCAAAAATGACCATATTAAAGGACTGTATATTTTGAAGTTGAGGGGAGGAGAGTCAACTTAAGAGTTGTATATAAATGAACCTATCTTTTGAGAATGAGGGCAAAAAAATAAAACAAAACACATTTTCACTCAAATAAAAGCTGATGGAATGTTCAACAGCATATCATCACAAATCTCTAAAGGAATTTTAAAGCAAACACATTGTAGGAAGATGGAAAACTAACCTTAAAGTATCTGAGGGATAAGAAGGAATCAAGAATCAAGACACATAGGTGGTACAGAATGACATGATAAAAATGAAGCCCAATTATCACTAAATAGACCAGTGACCACAATAATTATAAGTGAACTAAATTCTCAAGTTGGAATACATAGACTTTTTTTTTAAATTCTAAGCTCTGTGCTTTTTTAATAAGATGTACCTAAAACTCAAGAAAATGCAAAGCTTAAATTTTTCAGAAAAAGATCCACCAAAGTACTACCAAAAGAAAGTCGTTACTATAATAGTATCAAGCAAAACAAATTTGGAAGCAACAGTTATTACTAGATGCTTATTACATATGAAAATATTTAATTGATCAGACAGGTTTAACAATTCTAAACTTGTATGCACCTAACAACAGAGCCTCAAAATATCTAAGGAAAAATACCAACATAGCTGCTAGAAGAATGAAGTAAGGAAAGATAAGCTAAGAGGAGAGGAATATTCAAAGTTATTATCATGATGAGCTACCCAGCCAGGTCCTTTGCAGGAATGAAAAAGCCTTTTCCCTCATCCTTCTAGAATTGTTGCCAGAAAATTGTCTTTAGCTATTGATGCTCTTTGGCAAATGCCTCTGCTGAAGAAAATGGGCTTACTCAAGGTTAATCCTCCTTCGAAGAACAAATTGCATCCAATGGAGGCACAAGGGGGGAAAAGCCCCATTCCTTTGTCTATATGAGAAATACTCTGTATAAGCAATCTGGTTTCAGAGACTTCCATAGAGTCAGCTGAGGCCTGTTTTGGATTGGTATCACAGCTCAACTTCTTTTGGCCAAATTTGTTTTCTCCTCCTGTCTTCAACAGAGTGTAAGAGCACAGTCTAACCAACACCCTCCAGCTCAAAGCCTGCTTCCCAAGGAAGCAAGTCTGCAGCAGATATGCAAGGGAAAACTGCTGGGGGAAATTTTTGGAAAATATGAAATTAAAGGTCAGGAAAGAAGATGGGGCTGCAGTGGATTTTGGTGCAATTCATATAAAAATGATAATAAAACTTTGGGAATCAATTGGGATGGCTAACTTAGAGGATGTTTCCAGTTAAGTATTCATGGGAGAAAAGAATGGAAGATGGAGGAGGACCAGGGACAGGTATCAAAAAGGTATAACAATGTGTTGTCATGGGATAGAACAAAGAACAAATATTCAAGAAATGTGTAAGTTAACAGGCTTAGTGTATAGATTAGGAATAGTGTTGGTGTTGGTAGTGAATGTATAATGAAAACATCTGTTTCCCTTTTCTCCTAGTCCAATCTCCAATTTTACTTCTGGAAATTACCAGCTTCTCTATTTTTAGTTGATGAACTTCAGGTGGAACTGGAGATTCCAAATGTGGGCTCATGCTCAGACTTGGCCAATATCAGTATTGCATTCCCAGGATCTCATTTGGGCCAGTAAGATTCAGACCCAGGGTTTTAACTCAGACCATTAAATAAGCTCTGTTTTGTTTTTTAATTGGATGACCCTAGGGTTTGCTGGCAGCCATCTTGACTCTGAGAGCTGCTGGCAGCCATCTTGACTCTGAGAGCTGCTGGCAGCCATCTTACCTCTGAGAGCTGCTGGCAGCCATCTTGACTCTGAGAGCTGCTGGCAGCCATCACACCAGTAAGGATCCCCAAAATGAGGTCAGTTCGAAAGGGCAAAGCAACAAGTTAGAGAAAGTTCTGGTCTGGGTGATATTATTTGAACATATACACAAGGTCGCTCGTGTGGCTATGCGTCTTAGGCTTTTCTGCAATTGAATCATTGAATTCCTTTTTCTGTATTTGAGTTGGGTTTTCTGTCATTAGCAAATAAAGAAAGCCTAACTGATAACATGAGGACAGATATTACATTTTCAATTTCGTATTCTGGTTTTTGAATTAAGCAGGATAATAGAAAAATTTGTCATGATTTAAAGTAAACTAACTGCTAGTAACTCACAAGTTATTAACTTTATAACTTTGCACCCATTATTGAAGTTCAGTCATAAAATGGCACTCAGGTAATAGTGTGTATCTCAGAGGGGCGTTGTGAAAGCTAAATGAATCAGTAGAAAAATCCTACAACACTGCCTAGTTCTTAGTGCTATAAAAGTAGTAGCTAGTGTTAGTTATTGTTTCCAATTACACAATCTTCCTGAGTGTCATTTTATTAGTTAAATAGGTAGTCCATATTTTGGAGGGCCAATTGTCCTACTAACAATTTTTCATTATTATGAATAATACAGCTTTGAACAACGTTGAGCAAAAAACTTTATCTATGATTATTTCCTTAGCGTGTTAGTGAAAATATTTGTTCAGAGTCTAATTCTTCAAGTCCTTAAGTAGATACTCTACAGCCTTGCTCTGAAGACTTTTCTTCTGCATTTTTATATCCATTAGATTGCTTGTACTCACCCAGTTCTTCCTTCTTATAACTGATGCTTAAACCTATGGCTGACAGAGTCAACAGTGGTGCTGTGTGCTAAGACACTATAAAATAAATAATAGTCTCTTTTTTTTTTTTTTTTTTTTTGAGGCTAGGTCTTGCTACATTGCCAGGGGAACTGCAGATTCTCGTTGCCCAGGGTACCCCAGACTCAAGGGATTCCCAGCCTCAGCCTCACAGGTAGCTGGGAGTACAGGTACATACCACCATGTCTTACTATTTTTTTTTTAGACTAGGTCTCGCTATTTTTACCTGTGGAACCGCAGGCTCACATTGCCCAGGGTACCACAGACTCAAGCAATCCCCAGCCTCAGCTTCCCAGGTAGCTGGGATTACAGGCATGTGCCACCACACCCAGCTATATTTTTTTGGAATTACATCTCACTGTGTGCCCCTGGTGGGACTTGAACTGCGATCCCTGGCCCCGGCTGAGGCTTCCTAGACTGCCGCTTACAGGCATGCGCCACCATGCCTAGCCTTTGCCCTGCTATTTTTTGAGACTAGGTCTCACTATGTTGCCCTGGGTGGGTCTTGAACCTGCGAACTCAAGTGATTCCCAGTCTCAGCCTCCCATACTAGGCTTGGGATTAAAGCTGTGTACCACTGCAGTTGACTTTAGAATAAATAATAGTCTTTAGTAGAATCATATACTCTGACGAGAGAGTATATGTTGATAATGTATAAAAACAGTTTTTAAGTAGAAACAACCATAGAGTTTAAATAAACAGAATCTTTCTGAAATTTACTTTAAAAACTTAGAAACCATCAGAGGTATATGTACATCTATAAATATAAAAGTGAAAAAAAGTTTATATAATAATAAATACTTGTTGAGTTAATGTAACAGTTTTCTTAACTGCCTTAAAGTGCCTTCTAATACATCATGATGATAAGCACTTATAGCTAGTAAATTATGTCTCCAAATCAGTCAAAGCTACATTTAGGTCACATTTACACCCAAACAACTTTCATTAATAACAGTACCTAAAGTTAATGATTTAAAAAAAACAAACAAAAGGAAGCATGATCACACCAATATATGTTTTGATAGAAAAGCTACCATATTTAAAATAGCAGTTTTTTCACAGTCATTCTTTCAGGAAAAACATAATCTGGAACTTTAATTGCACGACTAAAGAAGAGATCAGACACAACTCAAAACAAGTTACGGTGGCAAATGTTCAACACATTCAACAAAACTGTCCACCAACATTCATCTGAGCTTTATAACAGATCTGAAGTTTACATCCTCTTGTATGAAAGGCATGTGAACTCTAAAGCCCTGATTTAGCATTGTCTGCATGAGATATCTGTAACTTTCCCAGTGCTGGAGAACCCAGGGATTCATGAAAGACCATTGAACATCAATTTGTATCTCCCCAAATGAGCCATAGACACCACTCCCATTACCCTAAGTGGGGAAAAACCAAAGAACCTGCCCCAAACTTCCTCTGTCTCCCATTCCTGTCTGCTTCATAATCATGACTGAGAATTGGTGTCTGTGTCCAGAGTTAGAAAAACCTATGCCCTAGCCAACAGAGATAACTCAGAACTAAGAAATAACCTTTCACCCTGGGCCTCTTATACCTGCAAATAGAAACATTTTGTCTTAAACTTTTGGATGGACTCCTACTTCAGCACAGAGGCTGAACTTCTGAGTAGAGCTTATACAGTCCAGTGAACTCTGGTCTCCACCTTCTTGTCTGACAGTGAACTTAACCTTCATAAATACCTTATTCTGGATGTCCGCTGTTTGCCCTGCCAAGAATATTCTCCCCCTTTTGTCTTCCTGAAACGGGTCTCACCCGTGCAGAGCAGTTGTCAGTCAAATACAATTCAAACAATTTGTTTTATTAACAAGAGAAATTAACCAGGAAAATGAGAAGTCCTTAATGCCACAAGTAGCCAGTTATCTTACCCCAGTCACCATTTTTTCCCAAAGACACAAGTCCATGATGGTGCTTCTTTATCCCTCCAAACCTGATGCAGGTACTCTGCAAATTCCAGTCTTCTCTGGCAGCTTCTCTTCGTTTCTTCTCCAGTTTTCAGTGCTGCACCACTTCTCCAAGGTTCTTCAAATTTCCTCCACAATTGCTGATCCCACATCAGCTATCCAAATGTGCTGCCTTGCTGCGGCTCCACACACTTCCTTACCAGGCCTGCCTCTGACGACATCTGGCCAAATCCACCAGGTCTGTCCTCAGTAGCCCCTGGTCACTCCCAGCCTGCCATTCTGGCATCCGACTCCACACCAGCTACATCTCTGCTGGCCCCTCTCCCACCATAGCTCCTCCCACCACCAGCTCACTCTTCCAGGGGGTTTCCCCTGGCCAGGCCATGTTGGCCTGTTCTCTCAGTCCGCCATTCTCATCTCTTCCTTCCTTTCTTTTCTCCTCACTCCTCCTTTTTTTATACACCCTCTCTTCCCACTTCCCATTTTGTCTCATGGTTCTTTCAGACTCCACCCGCCAAGGTATTTTGGCGCCAATACAATTTTCAACTGCATCACTGCCCTGTATCATTGCCCATGCTACAGCATTCCTCAGTTCTCAGCAGGGCCATCCCTTGGGCTGGGAACGCTCTCTTGCCTCATTCAGGTTGGTGCCTCACCTCTGTGCTCCTATAGCAGTCCCAGAGCATCCTCCAGGCCACTACCACAGCCCGCAACCGCCTCTGCACTGGCCTGTCATGGCATCTCCGACACTTGTCTATCACCCCACAACAGAAAGTTCTCCGAGGAAAGATTGTGTGTGTCTTGCTCACAGCTGGATGTTTCGCATGGATGGTCACACATGACTGAAAGAAATGCTTATTGGGAGATGAGTGAATAAACAAGTTAGCAGGCCCAAGAAGTACTGGCATCACCAAGGCCTTACAAGGCTACCAAATCTCCTCACTGGGCAGATCCTAGAGAAGGTAGGAAAGCTGTTCCTATTAAGAAATTCTGTAGGCTGGGGCTGGGAGAAAAGAGAGAAAAAAGTCCTGCAGGGAGCTATCCTTCCGTACAACCAATAGATATTTATGAGGAAACAAACCCATAGACACTTATGAAAAGGGGCTACAAGTGAATACAGGCCGACTTAGGGCCACTGTCGCTTGCCTTTGGAGTCGCTAAGAAAATCCTCCTTGTCCCTAGAACATCTCTCCATGTATTGCTGGTGCCGGAAATTTCACGATGATGGACGGTCCCTTCCTTTGGCCAGAAGCTGTCCAGTCTCCTAAGTGGAACTATGTGAAGAACAGCAAGATTTTTGACTTTGTGAGTCATTTATGCTCCTGAGATGGAAGGAAATAGCTTCCTGGACAACTTAAGTGGTGTATGCTAATAAGCACAGGAGAGTTGGAGGGCCTTGCAATGAAAGGTGTTTACAAATCTCTCAGGGAACATATCGCACTAACGATGACCGTGACAGCCACGCTTTAAAAAACCAGCAGACGTTGGTGGGGCCCTAACTGGCGCCTAAGACTTGCACACATGTGACCTCATCCATCTGGGTGATGCCAGCAGGGGCCAGGGCTGGCCCTCTTATGCGTCATCAAGAGGGTTAGGTCACGTGTTTGAGTGGCACTAGTGAGCATGAACGTTGGGATGTAAGCTTGAACTCGGAGTACCACTCCTAAGTGCGTCATCCATGTCGCCTTTCTTGCTCTTTTATTCAGGATAAAAGAGAATATCTGTCACCAACGTACTATTTTGCTTAAGTAGTACCAACTGACTTTAACACGAAGTCCACAAAGCCATCCTTAAGGTTTTCTTTCTTTCATGTAACCATTGTACTTTCACCGTACATGTGTGCGTGAACTATTTGCTTTTGTGTTTGGAAATCTATCTCATCTGTGTTGGGGGCAATGAAGGAGGGAACGCTATTTCTGGAATCTCTTAATGAAGATTTACATTAATATTTTTAATTAATTAATTTATGTGGGAAGGGACCACAGCACACCCTACTGGCCAGCTAATTAGAAATACAGTGTTTCGTTTCGGAGAAAATGGGAAAATTCTAAGATCAGATTCATGTTTACAAGAAATTGGGGGGGGAGTCTTGTAAAGCATCTACAAATGAATGTCACTGTAGGACATGAATTTTTTAATGGTTCTACTTCCTGGAGATGAGATAAAACTAGAAACACCATAACCACCCATCACATCGAATGTGAGGGCATTAAGTAAACAAAAATAGGCTCAACTGAGAATAAACTCCAGACCAACAATCTCTCTGAAATTTGTATGAAAGCAAATGTCCTTTTACCCTTCAAACAGAAGAAGGAGCCGTTAAAGCTGGCCTGGGATACTGCATTTATCTGTTTCTGCTCCAGGTCTAGATATTTACAGGTGGAAGCTAGAGAGAGAGCTCATCCTGTGCTATTTGCCAAGCAGCTGCTCCAGTTGGTCACTCAGTGCAGACTTCCACGATGGGTCACTCTAAATGGATTCACCTCTGCTCTTATCAGCTTGTGACTTGGAGTCATTCACACGGTTTATTGACTATG
The DNA here is from genome assembly GCA_004024945.1 of Uropsilus gracilis. Lineage (NCBI taxonomy): Eukaryota > Metazoa > Chordata > Mammalia > Eulipotyphla > Talpidae > Uropsilus > Uropsilus gracilis. The sequence goes on from PVHY01021571.1 coordinate 19,890, forward strand.
TAAAGATACATATCTGTGCCCGGATATTTCCAAAACACAAGTAGCTCGCTAAACTCATGGTGTGTAAGAAATGCAAGGCTTCCCTTGTCATGTGTTTTTTATTGCACACTTATCTGTGCACTAGTAAAAAAAATAAAGATAGATAAGGACATCATTCTGAATATTGTGACGAGACAGAAAGAAAGGTTCTGGGGCTCAAGGGAAATGCAGAAAGGGTCCCCCTTTGAAAATGTCTTTATAAACCCGGGGGGGGGGGACACAGAACACTTGCACAAAGCAAGAGCAGTGAGCCCCAGAGCCAGCACAGGCTTAAAATAAGATCCACTTAACAGGGAGGTAGGGTTGTAGGGGGTCTGTCCCAAATAGCTCTCCTAGTGTGGCTTGTGGGTTACTGGCTGAGGAGGGAGGGAACAGTTCCTTTGGAAGTGGCCTTGGATTCTAAGGGTTCAGAGCCAGGACCTCCCCTGTTCTCACTCCAAGAACAGCCTCTTCTTTCGCTGAAAGAAGGGCCGGTGCAACGGCTCAATTTGGGTCAATGAGATGGAAGTTTACAGTTTCGGATGTTTTATGTTCAGGGTTTCTTAATATTAAAAACAATGGGCTAATACAAAAGCCTTGGGAAGTGACCTCAACGTTAAATGGACTATAAAAAGATGTTTATAAAGAAAGTCTGACTGTAAATTTCTTTCTTTCTGCAGCCCATTGAAAACAAGTTCGATTTAAGGCAAAGAGAATATTTTTCCCCTCAGCCACCAACCTCATGTTGCGACCTGTTTAAAAGTCAAGAAAGGATCCCTGGATAAACACAAGATGCTCATATTGTTTCAAGTTGCTTCGGAGTCTCCTTTCATACCCTCCGAAAACAGGACAATATTATTGACATATCAGTGTCATTACACAACACCATCAATAACGATGAGCTGTCTCCCTGCAGTTCAACCACAACCGAGAAAACTATATTGCATGTCTATGGCTGTAAGCAAAATTCAGTGAGCCCTCAGCTATAATTGGGTCCCCCACCCCCACCACCAAAAAAAAAAAAAAAAAAAAAGAAATCAAGAGGTTTATCTTGCAAGATTAAAATAGATAGACGAGGGGAAAAAAACAAATTCATCCTTGTATTACTCATGGGATTTTACGATTTTTTGATAATTCATTAAAACAGCTCAGCGCTGTGCAGTGAGGATCCTGTTGATCTTCTTTCTCTAAGAAGGGGTGTGTTGGATGGTTGCTCGGGTGATTATCACTGTTTAATGAATAGGGGAATGTAAAAGCATGCCAATAAGGCCAAAGCGTGAATTACAGCCGCATTGTAGTGGCTCGAACCGAATGCAGCCAGGCTTCCTTTCCGATGGAACCTGAGCTTCTCCTGGTCCCCGAGCAGTGACCGCTCCCCTGTGGGCTCCGAGCAGCCGCTCCCTGGCCTGGTCACCTGCTGATCTTTCCAACACAGCTTTCCGGCGACACACAAACCAAAGCAAACCGGGGAGGAGGGGGGTTGGGGGGGTTGGGGGGGGGGAGCGAGAGATTTTTTGCCATGAGAAAACCTAATGCGGCAAGAAAACCAGCACTCAGCTGCGACCAGTCTCCATCATCCTTAAATAACTGCGAGTGAACGGCAGGAAGAAGACAAGTTCACAGGACATGGGACACCTGGATGTCGTGATGCAGCACAGGTAGGACCTGGCCTCAGGGCCCCCGGGGGTCAGGAGTCTGCTCAGGCCAGAGGACCCACGGGCTTCTCCGCCATTTATCTTGCCACTGAGAGGGGACAAAGGGACACATCAGATCTCTTTCTTTTTTGTGCACGTGAGGCCTTAGATTCAGAATGAGGCCTGTGAATGAAACGCTGAAGAATGTAAGTAAATAACAGGGAAGAGAAGGTAAAGCATTTCATGGAGAGCAGAGTTAATAGTTAACCTGCTAATGAGGTCAGAACCTCATTCCATATGTCAAACTACCCCAATTAGGTGGTGCTAGTTGTACAGCCCCCAGGCGTTACTGCTCAGCGGCAGGAGGGGGCTCTGGGAGCCCCACAAGGTCAGCGGGAGGCCCCTGGCCTCAACTCAAGTCTGCGCACCACGGGGGACATTTGTCCTCGCTGAGACTGGAGGGTTTCTGTCTTGTTTGCTTTTTTTCTTACTTTAGTTACTCTTGGTTTGTTATCATCTGTATTATTTATTTTACGGTTAAACTATAAGCCTGGGTTGCATCACCCAGCGGCCGAGGAACCTCCTCCTTCAGGCGGGCTGCTGTTCTGTCCTTGGGCATCAGTCAGCCCTCGGCTGTCCAGGCCGAGCGGTGTGGAGGTGGGCACAGTCTAGAGAGTAAACACGAGACTGGCACTCAAGGGGGTGCCAGCGTGGGGGCGGGCAGCCCGGCGGGCCAGTTGCCACCAGGGCCTGGCCTGGGTTTCCAAACAAGAGGCCAGAGGAGAGGTGGCCCGGCCACTGCTGTGGCCGCCTCTGTGAAAAGCCCTGGGCACGTGGTCTCACTCGCACACAACCATCCCCCCTCTCCCCCCGGCCCCCTTGTCCCTCACTGCACCACTGTGCCCTTTTGTGCACTGTCCTGTCCTGTCCCTTGATACACCGGGCTATCCTCACTACCCCAGTAATCCCCCACGGGCCCGCGGTCCTTGCCCACCCCCTGCTGTACCTCTGTCCCCTGCACTGCTGTCCCTTACACTGGCCCTTCGCTGGCCCTCAACTTCCCAAACCGTCCCTCGCCCCAGCCCCTCACTGGCCCGCAGCCTCTCGCCCGCACCACAGGCCCGGGCCCTCGTGAGCTGCAGGACAGCAGCCGCGGGGCCTTGCTGGCCCTCCCCGGGGGTCCTCGGTGGCACCAGGGCCCCGAACCAGGGAACAGGCCCCCACCCCCTGCCCCGGGGCTAGGGACAATGGACTCGCGGGTCCCGGGGCTCGGCAGCGGCGCTCGGAGCCGCCGGACGGGAGGTGCGGCCGCCGCCGCCGCAGAGGCGCGCAACGCCGGCCCGGGGCCCCAAGGCCCGAGCCAGCAGGCCATGCGACGCCGCGGACCCCTGCCAGGCCGGCACCGCGCATCGCCCCTTTAAGCGGTCGGCGGCGTCGATTGGCTGCGCGGGGGAGGCGGGGCGGGGCGCTTACGTCACGGCCCGCCCCCTTGGCTATATAGGCGGGCGCCGGCGGCCGCGACGACGGCGGCCGAGTGTGAGCGGGAGCGGACGGCGGCGAGCGAGCGGCCGCAGCGGCGGCGAGGCGCCTGCGCGATGTCGGGGCCCCTGAGCCCGCGGCGCTGAGCCAGCCGGGACGGACATGCGCGGGAGGGCGCCGTGGGGCAGCCGCGGCCCGGCGTGGGTAAGGGGCCTGCGGGCTGGGGGCGGGGAGGGCCGCGCCCCTCGGGGGCCCCGCGCCGCCTCCGCGGGACGGCCGGCCGGCCCGACGGGGAGGAGGGGCGGCCGCGCCGCGGCGCTTCCCCGAGGGCCGGAGGGCGGGACCCCCGGGGCCGGGCCCCGCGCGCCGGGACGCGGCTCCACCCCCGCTGCGGCGGCGGCGGCGGCGGCGGCGGGGCCGGGGCGCCCGGAGCCCGGGGGTCCCGCGGGTGGGGGCCACCCGGCTCGCGCCTTTCCCGAGCCCCCCTTTTCCGCCCCAGGGGCTGCGTTGACCTGTGCCGCGCCGTGTTCCCCTAAATCCCCCCGAAAAGCCGTGGCGGGAGGCGCCCGGCTGCGGTCGGTACCGGTTCTGACAGCGACCCGCAGCCGGTCTCCAGCCCATCCGAGTTGATGCGCGCCCCCCCTTCCTCCCGCTCCTCCTCTTCCTCCCGCCTTCGCTGCCTTCCTCCTCCTCCT
>PVHY01021572.1:0-14979 GCA_004024945.1 Uropsilus gracilis
AACAACCAACAACTAAACATCAACTTAACCAAACAACAATTTGCAGAAAAATGGGAGGAGTGACTGAAGGGGGGATACAGAAGGGGGATATGGAGGGAGGAGGAAGGGGGATACAGAAGGGGATATGGAGGGAGGAGGAGGGATCAATTAATGCACAATTGTAACAAATAAATCAATAAAATGAATTAAAATTAAAAAAAAGTAATACTTTGGCAAAAGGTTACTTTGGAAGGTTTTACAGAGAGAAGGTGACTTGCTGTTTGAAGTATGAAGGGCACATTGAGGCTAATGAGAGTGTTTACACAAAGTAAGTGGAAAAGGAGAAAACAGAGATGAAAGCTTAAATCAATGATTCTCAAACCCAATACAGTGAATTTCAAACTTTTTTGATTATAGCCCAAATGATGAGGAATAAACCCAAAATATAATACATATATAAAACAAAAATAACTAAACTGAATAAATGAACTGAAATAACCACTCCTAACAATGACCTAGTATGATTCCAGGTTTTAGTCTATGCATACATAAGCATAACTGGTTGTCTATGTATGTACATACAACCAGTTATACATTGACTCTAAGGAATCTTTCAATTATCTGAAACAACAGTTATTGATGGTTAATGAGACACATAGGAAGAGGTAATTTCCTCAGGTCCTAAACAGCCTCACAACCTCTAGGGTCCATGAACTAAGAGTTTTCTAAAGTGATTTGGAAGAACTAAGTGTCTCTTAAGAACTTCAACACCTGGAAATGACAAGCACAAGGGACTATCCAGGTCCTTGAGGGATCCTCTATATGAGGCCTACAAAAGGATCATTAAAGCAACAATTGTACTCTTTCCAGAGAAGGAGTGAACTCTGTGTATCCAACTGGGACCCAGAGGCTTGCTAGAACTATTATATCCAATTTTTATAACTTACAGATATAATTTCAACTTTTCTAACCCACTATGTTCTGAGTATCATCAGTCTGATGAAACCATGTGTCTCAATATTTTATTTGGAAAATATGGTTAAGGAAAATAGGGGGCTGAAGTAAGGAAAGGCAAAGGTAAACCAATCTAACATACTACAATTTGACTTTGGCTAACACCTGATTGAATGACTTGAGGAAATATGTTCACTCTAATTCAGTCCTTTCCCAACTTTTTCTTGCTCACGTGTCCCTGGCGATAAAATCACTTTAGTCCCATACCCCCAAATATGGTATTTACCTACATATATATGTGTATGCAAGTATATTATATATACTATAAAATATGTGCAACTTTCTAATCAAAGAGATGAGATAAAAATGACTTTTAACTAATACAATTAATAATATAAATATCGGCCGGGCACGGTGGCTCGTGCTTGTAAGCTTCAGTCTATGAAGTGGCCGGGGCTAGGGATCACGGTTCGAGTCCCGCCTGGGGCCCGTAGCGAGACCTCGTTCCAAAAATAATAGCTGGGTGTGGTGGTGCGTGCCTGTCATCCCAGCTACCTGGGAAGCTGAGGCTGGGGATTGCTTGAGTCTGTGGTACCCTGGGCAATGAGAGCCTTTGGTTCCATGGGCAAAAATAGCAAGACCTAGTCTCAAAAAAAAAAAGTAAATATCTTTTCTGTTCCTACCAAACTTATTTCAACAATACATTCATAAAAAAAATAAGTATATCAAATATTGTTTTTAATTTTGATTTTAATTTTGATTTACTATATACCAATAGATAAGTGTTACTCTCACTTTACAGATGATAAAATTGAACTTTGAGATATTGTATAATCTGACAAATGTAAGAGTTATAATGTGGCAAAACTAGGAAGCAAATCTCCACCTAACTCTAAAATCAGTGCTCTTCACTAATATATAATGAGAAAGAAAGCAATTAGAGAAAACAGATTTAAATTAAGATGTAAGTCAGAGCTAGAAAAGAAATCCTTTTCAATAATCTGGACTATCCTAATTCTTGCTAATATAGTCAGTATTATCTCTGTATGACTAACTAAGCAGTTTAACTTATTTAAAATTTTAATAGTCCAATATGCAAAATGAAAGGCATGACTAGATGATCTTTAAGTTGTGTTCAGCATCAAAATTCTGACTCAAAGCAGAGATCAGAGGATTTTTAGGACAGTTTAACTGACAGGGACTAGGGAAAGAGATAAAAAGGGCACCGTGTATTGTACAGGAATCTGTACACATTGTTTGACATATGACCTATTTGCTTTGAGTTAAAAGTATCTGGAAGAGAGATGGACACCATTACTGATCAGTTCCCCAGAAATGCCCTTAAATCCTGATACCTGAGAAGAGGGAACTGTGGGGAAACCAAGTGCCATAAACTCAGAGTTGTTAACCACATGGACTGATAGTCTGTTCACTGAATTAACGGTCTTTGTTCAACCCACTATAAAAAAGCCAGCTAGAAATGAGGTGTTAGAACAGTTTCTCTGGGGCATGATGCCTGATCATTCTCAGATCTGTGGACAAATCTTTAAATTAAAAGATTAAATTCATATGTCTCCTAATTGGATCGGCAGTGGAAGGCATCAAGAACCAAGCATTTTTTCTTCAGTATAAAACTACTGTGCGTAACACTGTAAAGAGTAGCTACATGTCATTGTAGATTTGTCCATGTCAAAAAATGTACACTAAAAGTGAACCATAATGTAAACTATAGAATTGGGATGATGACAAGATAGGTCCATCACTAGGCATGGTGGCTCGTGCCATTATGCTTCAGCTTGTGAAGCGGCCGGGGCCAGGGATCGCGGTTCGAGTCCCACTCGGAGCAACACAGCAAGACCTAGTCCCCCAAAACAGCTGGGCGTGGTGACACGCACCTATAATCCCAGCTACCTGGGAAGCTGAGGCTGAGGATTACTTGAGTCTGTGGTACCCCGAGCAACATGAGCCTGCGGTTCCACGGGCAAAAATAGCGAGACCTAGTCTCAAAAAAAAAAAAAAAAAAAAAAAAGGACAGGTCCATTAATAGTACCTCTCCAACCAGGCATGATGCCGCTTGCCTGTAAGTGGCAGCCTAGGAAGCAGCAGCGGGGACCAAGGATCGCGGTTTGAGTCCCGCTCAGGGCAACATAGTGAGACCTAGGTCCAAAAAAATAGCTGGGCATGGTGGCACGCACCTGTAATCCCAGGTACCTAGGAAGCTGAGCTTGGGGATTGCTTGAGTCCCTGGTACCCTGGGCAATGTGAGCCTGCAGTTCCATGGGCAAAAACAGCGAGACGGGGAGGCTATAGATATGTAGGGGTCGGGGATAGGTAGGAAATCTCTGCACTCTCTATGAACTAAAATCTCTACTATGAACTAAAACTTCTCTAAAAAGTCTAAAATATAAAAATCCATTGAAAAGAAATTGTAGGATTCAAATACAAGATAGCAAATAAGGAAAACATCTTTGAGTCAGAATAATCAGACCTTTGCTGATCTCCACATTAGGCAGGTTGAAGATGTCAAGGTCCATTGTTCCTCCTTTAGTCCCTTCTGAGAGGTCTAAGAGGACCAGTCTGTCTGCAATACCCTATAAGTATAATAAGAAAAAGACCTGCATCACTGACTGGACAAGGCAAGTAACTCAATTTAAATCTATTCAGAAGTGAGGACTAAATGAGAATACACAGGCCTCAGGTGCTGTCTAATGAAGGAAAAGTAACACAGTAACAATAATAAAAGGGACAAACAAACAGAAGTTATGATGAATGTGAATAATGTTATCCTTTAGTTTGACTGCAAACTGAGATCTGGTAGTGCTTAACTCAGAAATCACATATTACAAGTTTGTTTTGATAGGATAATATGTAATAAAAATGGTTTGGTGCAATCAATATGTTTGTTATTGTTCTTGAATCTACATATTCATCCTGGTGTCATAATTTCCATTCTAAAAGAATTAAGAGTTATTTTCTGTTTTAGCATTTAAGTTCCAGCATGAAAGTCAACACTAATGCTAAGCTTCTCTTAAGAAAAAAAAGGATATAAATTTAAACTATTTCTCCCAGTAGCTCATGAAAAATACTCCACACATGTAGAATACTCTACCCTGGGTGTCAGGGTGGGCTAAAACTTGAAATGATAGTGTGGAAACTATCAAGAGTCAATTACCTATGAGGAAGGTCCTTTTCCACAGAAGTAAGGGACCTGCAAATCACTCTTGCTTTAGAGCCCAGAGGTAAGAATGATACAGGGGGACTACCAGGCTATCAGGAAGGAATCATGTAAGTTAAGAAAATAACCAAACTATATCACTTATTAGCTCTGAATACTGGGTAAGTCACTGAAATTGGCCTTATTACTACATGTAGTTGTGAGGAGTAATTAGTTGATACAAGGCTGCCATAAGAACAGACCTCCTAAATTGTGCCTATTAATTTTATTATTGTTAATCAATTGTAAGAGAAATGCAAAGAAAACTTCAAGTCACCACTTTCATTTACCAGATAGGCAAGAATTCAAAAATTTTAACAATGGTAGTACAATGGTAGTAAAGATCTAGCTTTAAATCCTGGTCCATTTCTTAACAGTGTAACACTGGGCAAGTTGGTAACCTACAACCAAATGAGTTGGCTTCATTTGCAAAGTGGCATTAATGATGGTACATAAACCATAGGGCTGTAAAAATGAGTTAAGTGTTTAGATAACTGCCTGGCACCTAGTAAGCAAGTGAGGTTAGAGAGGTTAGTTACTGTTGCTATCACTACTACTACTACTACTACTACTACTACTACTACTACTACTACTACTACTACTACTACTACTACTACTGCCATTGCTTTGATTACTACTGCACGACTTGAATAGTATTGTATTGTTTCAATATTTCTGTATTATTTGAATACCTGTAACAAAATATTAATGTTCACAAGGAAAATATTTTCTATCCAGTTCACAAATACTGATGGTGAGACTATTCTAGTAGTTGAGTAAACATAATTTTAAGGTATTTTTTTTATACTTATAAAAAAATGAAAAAAAAAACTCAGTAATGTTAGGAGTATAAAAGATTAGGGTGATGTGTCCATATTATTGGCAACATAAATTAGTTCTGCCTCTCTGAAGAGGAGAACACAGTAAGTGCCATAAAAACCATTCATAAAACAGTAGTATTCACTAAAAACAATAGTACTCACTAGTACTATTTTTGAGATTACGTGCATCTGAAAAAAGTTCAGACAAGAAAATAAGCAATTTGTAAAACAATGTTTATAGAAGCATTCTATTTAGGAATAAAAGAACTGAAAACAATTAAAAGTTAAGAGGGAACAGTGTTTTCAGATATCTGAAAGGTGGAGGAAATCAAACTCTACATCAAAAGTTTGCATATACTATTCTGAGCAGCCAACTTGTAAAACTTTATAGTTCCCTGGGTACCATCTATTTTAAGAAGAACCTACATCTAAAACATGTATGAATCTTATATGGAAAGAAAAATTTTAGATGACAAAACAATAAAATTTGAGTAAGAAAAGTAAATGTCAGCTATCAAATAAACAGAGGGACAGTTTTTCTATTCTAAGCAGCATCCTCAAATGATAGAACAAGCTTTTACCACAATATTAGGCACTGGAGGGTCTTTTGAATCTTTTGGAAGGGAATTTAAGCCTTTCTGAAAAATCATTTTATAGAAAAGATCTAATAAAAAGGATTGATAAAAAATAGTGAAATCTAATGTAAACTATCAAATCAGGAACCATGGCCCTAAAAGAAAGAGAATATATTACACAAGAAAAGGCAATCAATTTTAGAAAATACTTATTTTAGAAAGAGCTAAAATTAGTATTTTATTAAATAAGAGTTTAAAATGGCATGATGTAGAAAATAGAAAAGAATTTGTGACTAAAATGAACGTCAAGTTGAGGTCTCCCTGGGATTAGGATGTTGAGCCCATAGTGCAAAACCACTTTTTCAAAGCCTATTCCATGACTAACTCCTAATTGAAAGGCAATATCACTAATGAGTGATTTTATTTTTTTGATCAAGTTACCATAAATATATTGAGATTTTCCTATATGATAAAATGAAGCTACTATTTCTTGTACACCTAAAGGTATAGCAAGCACTTCGATAGATATTTGATAAAAATCTATGTTTACATACCTTTGCTGAAATTGCTAATGTGCAGGCAATTCCCAATTCCCCACCTCCAACCACAGTAATTTTATTGATGATTTTATTCTCATTATTTGCCCAGTTCTTTGAATTTATGTCTGAGACACCTATAAAGAAAAGTGAATTATCATGAATTTTAAAATATCAAAAATATTTTTAGCATCTTTAAACCACTAAGCTTCAATAACTTTGGTAGAAAACACAGTGATAGTTCATAATAGGCATTCAAAAAATCCTTGTTGAACAAATGAAAAGTGGCAGAATCTCATACTAAATAGTCTACTAAATAGAAATTATCCTTTAAAAAGTCTTTCTAAATGTTTAAAAATATTAATATGGCCAAAAAAATAGGATCTCCATAATTCTAAAAAGCATTCTATTTCTTACTATTGTTATACAATGCACAACAAAAAGAAAAAATGCTTAACTCTGGCTATTTTTGCCTGGGGAACCCCAGGCTCACATTGCCTGGAGTACCACAGTCTCAAGAAATCCCCAGCCTCAGCTTCCCATGTAGCTGGGATTACAGGTGTGCGCCACCCTACCCAGCTATTTTTTGGGATTAGGTCTCACTATGTTGCCCGGGTGGGTCTCAAACTCGCGGACTCAAGCGATTCCCAGTCCCAGCCACGCTCCATAGGCTTGCGCTTAAACGCATGCGCCACCGTGCATGGCTAAATGTTTAACTCTTTATTAAATTTTGCAAGCATGGGTATTTTGTTTCATTCTTAACATGAAACATTGAGAGTCACACATATTCTGGTCTAACATATTGACTGAGGTGAAAAGTAGGGATCCTTACTATATTACCAAGTAGTTTTGAAGAAAACACGAATTAGTTTATCAGTCAGTTTAAGAGTAAAACTTTATATCCCTCTAAGAAACTATATTAATTGCAACTACATATTTATAGGAACTTTTGATTCAACACAGATATATACACATGTAAGTATTTATAGAAATCAAATAGCAGAAAGAAAAGCATATCAGTGAGGAAATGTAAACTCATGGCAACCTGGTGAACAGAAAATACAAACCTTCAGTGATTTTTGCAATGTAGGCAAGTAAGTCTATCTGCTTTGCTTCATCAGACGATGACAGAGAATACAAGGGAAGTTCCTCTTGAAATTTAGCAATCATTTCTTTAATTAATCCAACAATGACAGATTTAGGCTGCAAAATACATACAAGAGGAAAGTTATGCAAAATTTTGCTAAAGAATACAAACAGTTAAAATTCACCCATGTTGATGACTACAATTAGATTTTTCTCTTTTTTTTTTTTTTTTTTTGAGACTAGGTCTCACTATTTTTGCCCATGGAACCACAGGCTCACGTTGCCTGGGGTACCACAGACTCAAGCAATCCCCAGCCTCAGCTTCCCACGTAGCTGGGATTATAGGCGTGTACCACCACATCCAGCTATTTTTTTGGGACTAGGTCTCGCTACATGCCTCCGGTGGGACTTAAACCGTGATCCCTGGCCCTGGCCGTGGCTTCCTAGGCTGCCACCTACAGGCATGCGCCACCATGTCCGGCCCAATTAGTTTTTTCTGTTCTGCAAATCCTTTACATTATATGCAGATTTGTGTGCTGCATTTTGCATCTACCATTTTATTGAGCATTTCTCCATATTAAACAATATCAAAGTATCCATATTTTTTAACATGGTGGATTTTAAAGATTTAAATCTTAGTTAAAGCACATGGCACAAGACATTAGTATGAATTTACATAAAAGTGAAAAAAAAAAAGGTGCTGGGCACAGTGGCTCGTGCCTGTAAGCTTCAGCCTATGAAGCGGCCGGGGCTAGCGATTTTGGTTTGAGTCCCACCTGGGGCCCGTAGCGAGACCTAGTTCCAAAAAAATAGCTGGGTGTGGTGGCGTGCGCCTGTCATCCCAGCTACCTGGGAAGCTGAGGCTGGGGATTGCTTGAGTCCGTGGTACCCCGAGCAACAAGAGCCTGCAGTTCCACAGGCAAAAATAGCGAGACCTAGTCTCAAAAAAAAAAAAAAAGAAAGAAAGACAGACCATTGTCTAGCTGGTTCCTTTTCACATGCTTTTTTATAAAGCAGTAAATGACTAAAAAGACAGGGAGAAAGCAACAGTTGGCTTTTGGACCTGGAGAGAACAGCTTCTTCATTTAGGCTGCTCTTGGTGTGACCTCAGAGCAATCAATTTCAAGGGTGCTTGTGTGACCTCAGAGTAATCAATTTCAAGTTACTTTTAAAGACCATATGAAGTATCATGGAAAGAAAATTCAATAACTTATTTGTATTATTTGGATCAGAAATAATTTTGTAAAGAAAATCCAAACTTATCTTACATGGATCCAGTTTTGAAGGTAGGGCAAGTATATTCTGCCTTGAGCATCCACATGTTTTCCAACTGAGATTCCCATATTTGCAGTTGGCTTTAAGAAGCAAATGGGGGGAGCAAAAGGGTGAGAATCCAAAATCCATAAACGAATTGGTATGTTATATGTATTACCTATTTGAGACAAAATAAACACATCTTCAAATAGTGAAATATACATATTAATGTTTGATGTCAGTGACAAGTTAAGTCTGGTCAAGCTTATACGTAAAGATTTTACATAAATCAAGGCTTAGTATCCCCTATTTCATCCACATTCATTTTGGAAATTGGTTCTCACTAAAGCACCTATTGAATACTTGAGGAAATTTAATTAATAGGCAGCTTTCCAATTTAATTCACAATTTATATGAATTAAATTTTCTTTTTTTAAGATGAGGTCTCACTATGTTGCCCGAGGTAGTCCTGATCTCGTGGACTCAAGCAATCCCCAGCCTCAGTCTTCCAGGTAGCTGGGATTACAGGCGCCTACCACTGTGCCTGGCTGCTTTTTTGAGACCAGGTCTCGCTATGTTGCCCAGGGTAGTCTCGAACTTGCAAACACGAGCAATCCCAGGCCTCTTGCCTCCCAGCACTTGGACTATAGGCATGTGCCACCTGCCCAGCTATATGAACTAATTATAATTTATATGAACTAATTATAATTTATATGAACTAATGATGATTTATATGAGTTCATATTTATAGGACTTACTGCATCAGAAGTTTGGGATACAACATTTTCTCTATATAATCGTCTTCATTCTACCCAGAGTTACTGTATCTTTCTAGAAATGTAGTAGATACTTCTGTTTATATTTTTATTCTGTATTGAAGTTATTTGCTTCCCGGACTGTTTCTCCTTTTCTGTTGTAAACTTCTAGAGGATTACATCTTATTTCTATATGCCCTGTATTTTTCCTTATTAAGGAAATTTTCCTTTCACTAAAAGCTACTTTTAAGTCTTACTTCCTCCTACCCTAAACACATAATGTCCAGCCTGTTGGTACAACAGAAACACTTCAGAAATTTTGAGCAAACCAATATCCAGGCCATACCCTTGAAACTTTTGATTCAATGGGATGGGGACAGCACAACATTAAAAAAAAAAAACTGAGAGGATGACCGAAGAGGGGATAATGGGACCCACACCAAAACTGCAAAAGGAAGCAGAGGAGATAACCTTCAAAGGCCACTCGCAGAAGCCTGAACTCATGGGCCGGGCACAGTGGCTCGTGCCTGTAAGCTTCAGCTATGAAGTGGCGGGGGCTACGGATCGCGGGTCAAGTCCTGCCTGGGACCCGTAGCGAGACCTAGTTCCAAAAAAATAGCTGGGCGTGGTGGCGTACACCTGTAATCCCAGCCACCTGGGAAGCTTGAGGCTGGGGATTGCTTGAGTCCATGGTACCCTGGGCAATGAAAGCCTGCGGTTCCACGGGCAAAAATAGCGAGACCTAGTCTAAAAAAAAAAAGAAGCCTGAACTCAGAGAAATTTCTTGACCAACACTGGCAGGGGGCACGACCCCCAAAGTCTGACACCAGCACCATAAGGAAAAGCAGCAAAGCAATAGAGATGGGATTGGATTGGAGAGGACGGCCTGCAGCAAGAAAACATGGACAGATCACAAACGAATATAACCTGGCCACCCAACGCAAACTTAAGACTGAAAATCTAACAGCAAGGTTAGCCTGGACCCAACAACGCAGTCCCTCACCCAGAGAAAAGACACTAACATAGGAAAGAGACTAATGGACTCAGCACAGCTAATAAACAACAAAGAGTGGGGTGTGAGAGAATGGAGGGAGCACCAGAGGGAGGAGGGAGGGGGAAAAATATATAACAGAGAGGTTGTAACCTAAAGAACAAAATAAAATTGTTTATATTAAAAAACAACAACAACAACAAAACTTTCTGTGTGACCCTAATGTGCAACCAGGATTGAAAATCAGTACCTCACAGAAATGTCTCAAATCTTGAGAGATCTACTGATGTTAGACCAGCAATTCTCAGAACCATACTTCTTTTCTGCTTTTTCTTAGTATTTACGTTACAGCCACAGGCATAGCTATTGGTCTACAGATAACCTCATGATTATAAAGTCAAGTAGTTACAGCACCGCAGTGACTAACAGCTACTGAGACACAGCATTACACTCCTCTTAGCAGTTACTTTGTCTAGTGTTATATTCTCCAGATCAGCATTTTTCAAATGTTGATGACAGTAGATGGGTTATGGAGTTGATTCAGTGAACTGCAAACCATATTTTAAAATGGAATTGAATTGAAATATCATATAAGACAGGTAGTATGATATTTCAGTTATATACATACAAATACATATGTTAGTCATGTATATAAAAGTGGTTCTGACTGTAAATCACTGACAAAACATCACAATGCCACTGCTCTAGGCCAAGAAATTTTTTTTGTTGCTGTTTCCTAAGAGTTGGCATGGTAGCCCAAATCCTAGGAGTTACTTTCTGTGCTAATCACTACAGATTAAAGACAAAGAAAGATATCCAGGTTGATCAAAGATCTACTGCTTCCATCAATGCCCCCTCCCAAGCAGTGTTCATATACTTTAATAACCCATGGCTGGCAAAGCACCTGGTGAGTTAGATCTCCATGTCCTACTTGTAAAAATTTGTCAGCAGTGTTCTCCGATCTCTTCTTCCCTCCCTTCTATACTTTTCTGTCAGCGAATGCCTTGCCTCCTACCCTGTCCATTTAGCTTTCAGCAATCATTTCCAAAGAGTTGAAACTTTTGTTTGAGTCCTCAGACTCAGGTAATTATAACATAGTGAAATATTTAAGTTAGATGTAAATGAAATTTACATTACAAGGTATCATGAGACACACCTCTCTAAATAATGGGTGGATGAAGAAAAAAATGTCTTCATAATCTTGACACAATCTTGGAGAAGTAAGAAATAATCAGAGGAAGCAGATCTAGACAAATGGAAGGAGTTAAGTATACAGAAGTTAGCAGGCTTTCCCCCCCCCCCCTTCATGGATAAACAGTAGACAGCTATTTTAACCTGATAGGTTACCTGAAAATACATTGCATTTTTGGATTTTAGTGGTCCCCATGTCTAAAATATATCTTACTGGTATTTGAATTTCCAGCCTGATACTATCTATGTGGTCTTAGCTAAATCATTTGACCAGGTAAAGATTCAATTTCATACAGAATGAGAATAATACCACATTATATAGAGGGCAACAAAACATTGAAGCATTGGAGAAAAAGGTGTGACCCCTGCATTTTGCTATGGAAACCAGAGGTAATCCTCCACAAGAGCAGGCCTACGTCAGTCTTGCTTTCCTCTTCACCTCAGCACCTAGCAGAGAAGTGGTGCTATTTATTGACAGTCTCAATAAATAGATATTTGTCTAGTTGAATGGAGTTTGTTGGTGTTAATCTAGCTCTTCCTTGACAGGGAGCACATTCTCCTATGTCCAATAAGGTTCTATATGGATGAAAAATTATATGAAACACTGCAAATGTTATACCTTTAAAAAAAAGTTTAAGTCATTATTAAACAGCTCTTTTAGAAAACTTCCATTTTCTCAATTTCCACACTTACCCTGATACATCACAGGAATAGTGCCAGTGAAGTTCAGTAGATCTTTCTGGGAACTATCTTTAAAAACTGGAAGAAAAAGCCCAAAGATGAATAATCAGAAGCAGGAAGACCTTCATTAAAGCACATGCATGCAAATGAACAGATACAGAAACATATATAATCTCTAAATATCATCATTTCTTCTTAGATACAACTAAGATAAGCACTCTGAGATGGGGAAATTACCCTATATTATTGGAATAGGCTAATTTAACCACACTGGTCTTTATAAGCAAGGAGTTTTTTTCTCGTTGTGGAAGATTTGAAAACAAGGGATGGTCAGAGAGATGTAAAATTGCTGACTTTGAAGATGGAGGAAGGAGATTCCAAGTCAAAGAACATGGAGAAAGGCAAGGAAACATTCTTTCCTAGGGCCTCTACAAAGAATTGAAACCTGACAAGTCCTTGATTTTAGCCCAAACTTGTAATCTGCGGGACTGTGTTGGATTTCTAGCCTACAAAACTGTAAGATAATAAATGTGTCTTGCTTTAGGCTGCTAAGTCTGTGCTAGTTTGTAATGGCAGCAATAGAAAATCAATACATCATGAATTGTGTCAAATTTAAATTATCTGAGAAAACACAAGTAATACAGTATAATCCAAAGGCAGGGAATTTAAAAGAGAGAAGTTAAAATTTTGTAGTTGTCTAGAAATAAACAATAGTTTAAATAATACAGCAAAAACTAGAGGATATGATTCTTACCATAGGTATCCATGGAATATCTGAAGTGTGGGAAAAACGTATTTACATTCTTTAGTTCTTCTACAGTTAGGTCCCTGAACTTGTACTGAAAAGAGAAAAATGAGCATGTAATAATAATGAAGTTCTAAGAAACAGAACAATTACAATTAACATTTAACTGAACACTCACTATGTGTTAGGTCCCAGGCGCTGCCTTTTAAAAACATGAACAGCATTTGATTTAATCCTTTTATATACCCCTACAAAGTAAACAGGGCTTAAACTGCTCTAATCTACACAAGATGAAAATAAAAGCTAGTGACACAAAACAACTTGCTGAGTTAGTAACAAGCAGTAAAGTTGGAGTTCAAATGCAAGTCTTGGACCTTAATTAAGTCAAACAGCCTCAAACACCTCCTAAAGGCTTAAGAAATAGGGCAGGATATCTCATTCCCTTGAGACACTCTGAACAGTCCTAAATTTTCTGGGTTTTAAATGGAAAACAGAACCATGCAAGGATTTGGACTCAATTTGAGTGAATTGTTTCTTCATCCACCCAGATTTATTCCTGGGAATATTACCACCTTAGTGCCCTTTGGGCAAAATCATTTAACTCTTCTGAACTTGTTTTCTCATTTGCAAAGAGAAATAATACCAATCTCCTAGACTTGCAGTGAGTATTAAATGAAAGTGAGAAAGTAGTTGTATTTATATTGTCATCCAAAAGAATAAGATGTTTAGGAATAAATTTAACAAGATACAAAACTTAAACTTCAAAACACTGCTGAAAGAAGTTAAAATAGAGGTAAATAAATAGAAATTCTTTGTTACTAATATATCAAAAGGTCACACTGTTAAGATGATATTTCTCAACAAATTCAACATACACTGTGAAAATTCCAGATGGCTTATTTTATTTGTAAAATTTACAAACTGATCTTAACAGTTGGTAAATTTTACAAACAAAATTCTTGTAGAAATTCAAGGGAATAGCTAAAATATTTTGAAAAAGAAATGGGGAGAAGTCACACTATAATCAAAAGACAGGTTATAATAAAAACAACAAACAAAAATAAGTGTTGGAGAAGTCAGAACCTTCACACACATATACTACTGCTGATGGCAAAATGGTGAATTACTTTGGAAGAACCTAGAGTTCTTCAAAAGATTCCATAGTTAACTAACATGACCCAACAATTCCACTCCAAAGTATATTCCTAAGGAAAATGAAAACATTAGATTCACACAAACACTTGTGCACAATTGTTCATAGCAGCATTATTCATTATAGTCAAAAAGCGAAAACAACCCACATGTCTATATTTGATGAATGTGATATATCCATAAAATAGAATACTCTGGCATAAAAATTAAGAATTGATACACACTAAATGGATGAACCTTGAGGTCCTTACTATAAGTGAAAGAAATCATCAATCATCTACAAAAGGCCATATATTATATGATTTGCATATAAAATATCCAGAATAGGCAAATCCATAGAAAGTGAAATGGTGGGATACCTAGGACTAGGGAAGAATGGGGAAAAAAGGGTAATAGTGCTAATAGATCCTGTTTCCTCTTTCTGAAGTTTTGATCTGAAAAGAGATACATCTTTCCTGCCTACCATCTTCATGTGGTGTGCATGAGGAGCTCATGACTAACATGTTAAAGAGAGATATTAAACAAAATATGTATATAATAGTAAATAAAGACAGGATACTGAATCAACACAAAGCATATCTAAGTTACAAAAATACCCCTGGGAAGAGCTGAGTCTACCATTCAGCTAAGAAATCTAAAGAGGTATGGAAAATTAGAGGGAGGAAGGTCCTTTTAAGAATGGGAATATTTTACTGTATCTTGAGGGTAGGAGTCATCCTATTCATCTTTGTATCTCTCCACAGCACTTAGCATAGGTATGCCAACTATAAATGCAACCTTATTGGACAGGAATTCATACGTAGACACAGAAAGAAATTATGATCTGTAGCACTAAGCATCAAAACTAAGAACTGATCAGCATTAAGTAGAGCAGTGTTAAATGTGTCCCAGATCCAGAGTCCTTGTTTCAGTGTAAACAAAATGAATAAAATTATCATCCCAACTTCAAACACTACACAAATGTAAAAAAAAAAAAAGCTGCATTTTCACCTGGAATATATATAATTACTAAAACAAAAATATCTTTGTTTTCTACTCAATATTT
>PVHY01021573.1:0-23697 GCA_004024945.1 Uropsilus gracilis
GAGCAGTTGGCTGGCTTTTGCATATCAATGGTAAAGGTGATCAGTGAAAATGCTAATGAAGAGTGTGTAGCCTGCTTTGTAGAGAGTAGCAGGCAAATAAGAGTATCCAGTTAAGGTTAAAGGTAATTGCAGTTAAGTACTGTTTGTAGCCTGCTTTGGAGAAAGAAGCAAGCAGATAGGGCTAAACAGTTAAATAAAGTCAGAAAGTCTTCATTTTTACCCACTTTCAGCACCATGCCTGCCCACTCAGGGGAGGTTGCCCGGAGTCATAGGGGTGGCAGTGTAGGTGCCCCTGAGAACAGCCACCTGGCCCTCCCTTCCCCTGTTCTTATAGATTCTATTTGTTGGAATAACTAACTGCTTTCGTTTGAGGTTAATGAAATATTTCATAGCTCATCCCTCCATTGTTCCCAAAAACATGACCCACATTTATGACATGGGGGAGAAATGAATTCATCCTGTTTCCTGGGGTTCCAACAGGCTTTAGGGTAAAGTGTTCAGGATAGAGCTTTCCCCTGGCAATGGGGCAGGGAATTTTAAAGATTATAAGCAGTTTAGTCAATTTTTCTTTCTGAGTTCATTTGCTCTTTTATAATGTCAAGGGTACATTGCATTGGAAATATAGTTAAATAAAATAGGAGTAATTTATCAAATGAATCAAAAACCAAAGTTGGGGAAAGCATTTGATACAAATCTATTAACTCAATCTTGTTTTTAGTTCTTTGTAGTACAACAGATCTTGTAATTGGGCCAGTAGTTGATTTTCCCTCCAGTGGTAGCTCTTTTATAGTTGAGTAGCCTTCAACCTGCAGGACTGGGGGGACCTACTCACTGTCCTCATACTAGTTAGTGGCCTCAGGTGCATGGTTACTTGATGTCATTGTAATCTTGCAGTCGGGTGATTTGGCTAAAAAAGGAGGATGCTATTAGGGGTGGCAATTAGGACAGGCTTTGAGGACAAGTAGTCAGTAGCATTGTGGGCAGGAGTTCTGAAGAGGTAGCAGAAAGGGGGAGATGGAATTACGGGCTTTGCCCTGGACAGATGGCAGCCTGCAAAGGTGGCACCCTGGGATTGGCCACCTCTGGGAAAGGGAAAAGTGACCAGAAACACAAGTATGGGCTTTGGGTTTGGAAACTGGAATTTGTGTACCTCTGATGAGAGGATAGCCTCCTGGAATCTGTATTCTGAAGAAACTTGGAATTTGCATAAGCTGGAAAAGCTTATTTGTGTATGCTGAACATTGGAATCCAGAAAGCTTGGAATCTCTGTCCTTGAAAAACTGGAATCTGTGTATGTAGAAGAAACTTGGCATCTGCATAATCTGGAAAAGCTGGAATCTGTGTTGAATACATTCCTTGGTTGGAGTGGAGACCGGAGGTCATTTTGGACACCTTTGCTTGGAGTGCAGGCTTCAGGGAGGTGCCATCTTTGCACACATGCTCTGAAACAAGACTGCAGAGTTGGAGCAGAGAGGAGATGCCACTTTGGGACACGTGCATTTTGGGATTAGTGTGACCTTTGTTTAGGACTTTGAGACTGGATAATGGGTAAAATAAGAGCCTCTTGAGGCCTCAGTGACTCTTGCTTCTTTCTTTGTTTGTAAATAAATCCTGTTTTTGTTTTTCTTAAAACCTGGTTTATCTTGCAACTGTGTGTGTGTGGAAGAATCCTGAGAGTGCCAGGTTTAAATTTCGGCTTTTCTCTTTGTTTAGTTTGGCATCGTTTTGTGCCCAGTTTCAATCTGAGCACTGTAACTCTCCCTGAACCCAACAGTGATGGTTAATTTTGTGTGTCAGCTGAAGTTGCTAGAAGGTGTCCACATGGCTGGTGATGCATCATTTCTGGGTGTGTCATGAAGAGTGGGTCAAGAGGCAATATCCTCCTTGAGAGCCTACGTGCAGGTTTTGCTTTCCTCCTGAGCTCCTCCAGTCCCAGACAGTCTTTGAACTCAGACAGGGCTCACACCACAGTTCCTTCTTCTCAGGTCTTCCTGCTTGTACTGGATTGCAACAGCTTTCTCAGAGGTCCAGCTCGCAGATGGAAGACAATGGGATTTCACCTTTGTAGCTTCATGTGCCACTTCCTATAATAAATCACATGTATATTTATCTGAATTTACCCCATTATTCTACTTCTCTGAGAGCCCTATGTAGACTCTTTATCCTTTCCAGCTCAGGATGGAAGAGTATTTCTTATGCGAATCAGCTCCTTCCCTTCCCTACAGTGTTTGGAATACCTGCTTGGATTTTAATAGGATTTATGTGAATGAATGTATAAACCAGGGGCTCTAGGAAGCAGAAGCTAGGGGGTTATGGCTGGGTATGAGAAAGGAGAAAATAATTTCAAACCATTGAGAAAATAAAGAAGACATGCTACAGTTGATAATTGTCACCATAGGTAGCCCTTGCACCATTGGTTTAAGTGAATAGTTATGCTTATTTTAAAATTAAATTTATTTTCTTCTCTCATTGTTAATTTTTGTGGCTATTTTATTTCTCTCCTAGTTCTCCCACCACTACAGCACCTGTGATTTATTGCCACTTTTCCTTGTGCTCTTGCCTCCCTGGTTTTGACTCTTCTCCCTACCCCTCTCACTCCCCTTCTCCTGCTGGATGCATCAGATCTGTAGATCAGCCTGCAAGTTTTGCTTTGTTCAGTTTATTTATTTCTTTTAAAAAATTATTTTATTTTCTGCATACAATCTTGGTCTTATTTGTATAGTTATGACCCATACTGGCTCCCACCTCCCTTCCCCTGCAAGTCATTGATTGGTGTTTGGACCATTGTTCTTTTTCTTTTCTGGTGCAATGTCCTTTTTTTTTCTGCTATAAATAAAGCCAGGGGTGGCTTTATAGTGGGTAACTAGTCTGAACATGTCTGAAAACCTCTTGTCATTGGGTTTGTGGAGCTGCTGTCCTGGTTCATTGTTGTGACACTTCCTTTGATGGAGGTGGTTGTTCCTTTTCTTTAGACCTGTGTGATTACAGGGTTTCATGCTTCCTCATTCATGTTGGCTGTCTCCTCCAATCTGATGTTTTTTCCCTTTGCTGCTTCCAAAACTTACTATTTTGGTATCTGGGGTTGGGCTCACAACTCCCAGACATTAGTGGTAGAGAGATCCCCTGGTAGGAACAGACTCTGGTGGGTGGATGATCCATCTCCTCTCCTCTCTCCTTGTTTGCAGTTCTTAGTGGGATCACAGCCCCATCTCTGTGACTTTTCTCATCTTTTGTGGTCATGGATTGATTAGCTAGTGTTGACATGTAACTGCATCAGGGGTTTAGTTCTCTGGCTCCCGGAAACATTGTAAGTGTAGTTCTGTGATAGGCTGTTTTTTAGTTGGATTTACAGTTTTGTCTCTTATGGTGTTGATCAAACTCTGTCTGGGTCTCACCCTGGTGACAAATGTGTCCTGGGTCTTTATTCTCCTCTTCTGTGTCTGCAGCAGGATTGCTTTTATTCTCATTCCTATGAAAGTCTGTTAGAGGTGGGAGTGCACCAGAGGGGGACCCCTCCTTCACCTGCCCATGCACCAGCAGAGGTCCCCAGATGGACTGAGGGTTGACTCCCCAGCCTCCTTCCCCCAAGTCTCCGGTCCCCAGAGCTGTGGTGGTGTGAGGTTCCATCTGCTACCAGCATCCGGGGCTGTGACTGAAGCTGTGGCACCTGGGATCCCCAGGGGGCCTCTGCTGGCCCAGGACTTCCAGAGGGTGTGTGTCTTTGATCAGGGTTTCTATAGTCCACCTAAAAGTGAAACCATTCCATATTTATCTTTCTTCTTCTGATTATTTTGCTTAGCATCATACCTTCCAGCTCCATACTTGTTGCTGTGAATGGCATGAGTTTAACTTCCTTGATTGCCGACTAGTATCCCATCATGTGTATATATCATATCTTTATGATTCATTCATCTGTTTTTGGATGCTAAGTTTGTTTCCATACCTTAGCAATTATAAATAGTTGCAACAAACAGAAGAGTTGTTGTCTTTGTTTTGAATTAGTTTGTGTGTGTGTGTGTGTGTGTGTTCTTTGGATAATTCCTAGGAGTGGAATTACTTGATCATAGGGTAGATCCACTTCTAGTGTCATGAGGAATTTCCATAGAGCTTTCTACCATGACTGGACCATGACTAGTCATGTTTAAAGGGTTCACATTTCTGATGAAGGAAAAATTTAGAGACAGATTTTATTTTGTTTTAAATAAAATTAAAGTTGATTAATGTGATCACATATTTTTCAGTCCATTAATTTTGAATTGATGCCTCCTTAACATGATAGTGTGAGATCCCCATTTAAGAAGTAGAAGTCTATAGCAGCTTGTCTTTAGTATCTTATTCTAGTTAACATATTAGGAGACTGAGCACAGTAGCATGAACTTTAGCCTGATGAATATTCAGATGCTTGCCCAATGGCACTAAAGACTAGTCAATGAAGAAAGGGTTCTCAGTTTGCTGTCTTGGAAAATTTTATTTTCATAAATAGATACTGTTCAGAATGTTTGTTACTAGCAAAGCAGCATAGCCAGGTTGTTTTTTTAAATGCCACTATTTATAGGAGTTTAACATTTTAAAATGAAAAGTCCCCATTAATTCTTTATCAGCAATAATAAATCACTAGGTGTATTAATAGTGAGGTGGCACTAAAGAAATAAAGCAGGTAAGTGTAAGCTACATACAGCAAGTAGGAGATAAGGTCTTTCTTCTTTTCATCCTTTTAGTAATGTCCCACGAAATATATATGCCACAAAAAACGTGCATCTGTGTGGCATGTTTTGGTAACCTAGGAGTTTGTGTTAAATCATGTCATTTAAGCTTTATGCCTACACTGTATGTTTTAGAAGGGAATAATTGATGTCACTTCTCAGACAAGGAAACATCCATTTCAAAGCCTAAATAATTGAGCAATACGACAGGGTAGTCCATCAGAATTTGGGGTTTGCCTCAGGATTTTATAGCTCCTGCCTTAGCATGCTCTCTGTAACTTTATGATGCTCTTTTCCCCACTTTTAACCATAAATTCCTTCTATTTATTATTCTAGAAAGCACTGGCAGTGTGGGACTGTGGGTTGGTGCTGGACAGATGGGCTGTGTTCCTGAGGAGACACATCATAAACCACAGCTCTGTGTTCTGGGTTTTCTTTTTGCGCTGGAGCTGGTGCTGTGCCCTGAATAGGCATGCCCATCTCACCGGGTTCCTTCATAGTTTGGGGAAGTGAAATGAGAGCAAAAAAAGTCCCAGGCTCCAGGCTGGTAAAGTATGGCCCCATTCCAAGTTGCCCTGGAGCTGCCCTCTGTTTTTAGGCCTTCCCTTCTCCTAATGAGGCTGTCTGCTCCTGAAGATGGTGGCCCTACCCTCTGTTCTCTGGAAGCCCCCCCACCCCCATTTTACTTTGGCACTGAACTTGGGAACTGGCCATACATTTTTAAAAATACTATATATATACATATATATACATATATATGTATATATATGTGTGTGTGTATATATATATATATATATATATATATATATATATATATATATTTCACATCTTTGTTTTATCTTGGTTTCACCCACCACCTCCCTTCCCTGACTTCTCCCACCCATTATCCCTCCCCCAGTTGTGTACTTTAGTTTGCTTGTTAGCTTGTTTTGACTTCCTCCTGGCCGTTTGCTTGTTTTTCCTATATCCCATTTATTAGTCATTCTTTTGCCAGCCACATGCCAGGATAGAAGGAAGCCGAGGAGGGCTGAGATGAGAGTTGGAGGAGGGAGCAACTGCCCCACACGGATGTGGCTCAACCTCTGCCCAAGGGAGTTGTCCCACCTTCTGGTCACCTATGATGTGAGGATGAGAGCAGTACAAAGGGGTCGCAATCTGGTCTTGGTCTTTGTCACCTGCTTTTGGGGTGATTTGTTGGGGCAGCCTGCGTGTGTGCTCGGGGACAACCTGGCCTCTGACAGGAGGAGGGGCTGGGTGGCAGGAGGCTGAGTTCTGTTATTTTCTGATGTGACTTATGAAGGAGAGACCTATCCTCTGCTCTCCTAGGTGTGACAGTTGGCCTGTGAAATACACTGGCAGCAGGTGGATTAAGAGAAGAAACAATGACACAGTAGGGTTTTAATTGTTAGGCACATGAGAAAATCACAGGAAGAAAAAGTGACTGGTCCTTCCAAAGTTTTGAAATTTGAGCTTATTTATCATTTAAGGTGGCAGGGGAGGTGGTTAATATTTTGTGGTTAATATTTTAACTGATGTTACATTGCACTTAACACATCAGGTGCATACAGTATAGGTGCATACAGCTCAGGAGTATATAGTACAGGCATATACAGTACAGGGGTATATGGTAAAGGGCATACAGTACAGGCACATACAATACAGGAATATAAGGTGCAGGTGTGTATGGTACATATAGTACAGATGTATGCAGTACAGTGTTATACAGTACAGGCATATGCAGTATAGGGACATACAGTATAGGTATATGCAGAACAGGGGCATGCAGTACAGGGGCATACAGTACAAAGACGTACAGTGCATGGTTGTGTAGTGCAGGGGCATACAGTATAGGTCTATATAATATAGGGGTATACAGTTCAGACATACAGTACAGGTGCATATAGTATATAGGTGTATGCAATATAAGTATACACAGTACAGGGGTATACAGTACAGGGACATACAGACAGGTATATATATATATATATATATAGTACAAAGACATAGATATAGACATACAGTACAGTGTACATTACAAGAATGTATAGTACAGTTACATACAGTATAGGAGTATATAATACAGGGATATATGGTATAGGCAGACACAGTATAGGTATATGCAGTATAAAGGTGTACAGTACTGGGCTATATTGTTCAAGGCTATATAGTACAGTGGTATACAGTACAGGTATATACAATATACAGGAGTATGGAATAAAGTATATATAGTACAGGTTTATACAGTACAGGTATATACAATATAGAGGCATACAGTGTACTTATATATAGTACAGGGGCATGCAGTCCAGCTTGGGACAACTTTTTTCATGTTTTCCAATAGAAGTTTCATTGCTTTAGTTTTTATAGTTAGACATATAATCTCTTCTCCTCCTTCTCTTTTCCCCACTACTCCTCCACTCCTCCTCTTCTACTTCTTCCTTTTATCCCTCCATTTCCTCCTCTTCATGTTCCTTAGTCAATTGTTTTAGTACTATTTGTCGAAATGACGTGGGTTTTTGTTAAATATCAATTAATCTTTTATATAAATGTTTATTTCTGCATGTTTAATTCTGCTGATCTGTGCCCACTTTTCCCCCTATCCCACCCTATATTAATTACAAAGATGTCATAATATTGGGGAGCAAAATGTGCCACTCCCAAATATACCATTTCTTTTTTTTTTAGCAAAAAATTAATTTCATGAAGGGGATTCTGAAAGCTGAATGGGTGTTGTTTTTGAAAAATCCATTTACATATAAACTTACAGAAAGATGTATAAAGGGAAACTTGATGTCCTTCACCCTTTGGAGTGGAAGAAACATAGCTTAAGTTTGAATACCTTTGTTTACTGTTTCTCCTTTGGTAAACACCCTACTGGCTTACCCCTTCCTTTTCTCCAATTTTCCTTGTCTTAACTATGCTACCAACAAAGGTATCTGAAAACAGGTGGGAGGATACTGTACATGCATGTGCGTGCGTGTGCGCACACACACACACACGAGCATTGTCTTGACTCCAGCTGCTTCTGGATGGAACAATACTCAGTGGGTTTACAGCTCACTTTGCTGATGCCATAAGTTTAGAGGCAGTGACCTTGGGACTACGGACACTCAATTTATTTGTCTTTGTTTCCTGAAATGGGAATCGTTTTCTGCTGGCCATGAATGCAACGGCGTCTGCTGTCTAAGGATGGGGACAAACTCTCACAACAGGGGAAACACAACTCCTGAGCAGCAGGCTGTCTTACCAGTGGGGATTTGGGAACTGCAGAACTGTTACTAGTCTCAAGGCTAATTATTTAAGTCAATATGATTACCTGTGGTAGGTGATTATAACTTTGAAGGAGAGGAAGGCCACACCAAAAAGGACGGTACACAAAGAAGCAGTGGCTGCACCATCAGGAAATCAGGTGGAAGCATATCTGAAAGGCAAACCTAGAATCAGACCTTCCAGGAAATAGCAGTGTAGTCAGCCTAAAAGGCAGAACAAACATTACTGAAGGAATGAGCTGAATCACAGGAGAAGTCCAGGACTTAAGTCCAGAATCACATTCATTTATGAATGGAAAAATGATCAATCATTTTCCCTATGTGTTTTGGAAAAAAATACAAACTTCTTAAATATTCCCCGTCCCTACTGCATGGAGTTGGGAACTGAAGTCCTATGAAAGCAGGCTATAAAAGGAAAAAGAACTTGGCTGCTTCCTTGTGGGAAGGGTTGTCAGGTCCGGCGGGGATTCTACCATCGTGATCCCAGGAGCACGAAACACTCAGGCAACCTCAGTCGGGATAGGGAAGGTCAGTTTCTTGGGCTGGGAGACAGAACACCCCTGGAGTCCTGCATCCTCAGTGCTGACATGTGGCATGAGCTTACTGTGGGCAAGGAAATCTGGAAATGATGGACTGGAGAGGGAGAGGGGAGGGATTGATCAGTTATTCTTTGTGCCTGTTTAGATTATGTGATGATTGTTGTTATGATGGATTCTTTTATTTGTATAGTGCTCTGTAGTTTAGGAAACACACTATAACACCTGCACAGCTAGTTCACTTAGCCAGGCTGGTCATGTGCTGGTGGAGCAAATGGACCCTCTACTAGATCACTTCAAGTAAAATCTCACCCCCTTTCCACCCAACCAGCTCCCTTGCTGCCCCCAGCCCTTCTACCTTATTCTACCTTTTGCTTCTTCCAAAGCATCCATCACCCTCTCTTATGCTGTCAGTTACTCTATGATTGGTGTCTGTCTCTCCCCTAGGAGGCTGTGGTCCCTCTTGACTTCATTCACTGCTGTTCTTGATCACCTGTAACAGTACCTCGCACTCGCACATGGTACTGAATGCAGGACTGACTGAATGATTTAAGAAGCAGTAGGGAAGAAAGGAGGTTTCTTAGCCATGTTCCCACTTAGAGACTTAAGATCTGCCACTTCTGACCTCCAAGGCAAGATGCAAGCGCACAAAGGCATTTGTTCATGCAGAAAGGAATTATTTCAGTACTTGGGGGATCCCTGCTAAGCTGGGCCATTCCTGCAGTGGCCAGCAGGGGGTGGCTTTCCCAACAGTGGGTCTTGGTGATTCAAAGGCCAGGACTCCACAGGGACTGGACTCCACTCCCCTTTGGAGAGCAGAGTGACTGCTGCCTTTCAAGCCCAGAGGCTGGGGAACTGGAGAGGGGGATCAAATCTCGTAATTCAGCCATCCTGTACTCAAGCTGAATCACAGGGTTAACTTTAACCCTGAATCACAGGGTTAAAACAGTATTCACACTTATCTTCAAACCGCTACAGTACGGTGAAGTTCAGTTTGCATTTAAAATCTATAAGGCTTCAAGAAGGCTCAGGAAAGTGGAAATGCACAGGAAGTTTATATACTCACGGATGGGATGTTTCTGGCAAGTTCTCACAACACCAGTGGGCTTGTTAATAACAGATTCACTGTGCCCGGAAACTAAGCTCAGAGGATGCTGATTATTTCCTCAACATCACAAGCTACTAATTGGTCATGCTAAGACATGGAGCTTCTAGTTCAATACTTTGCCTGAAGAAGTTTGAATCAAAGAACAACCAGTAGTGAGTGTTCAAGTGGAAGGAGCCTTGGAGGCAATAAGAGTTCCTTGCTTCCCAAATGAGACACTTCTCTGGTCCTAGCCTGGCATCGCTGCAGTGCACAGCTTCCCAGAGCGCTGGGTGAAGACTGGGGGGGGGGGGCAGTTCCAGCCTCGGTTCAAAGGCCACTAATACGGCCCATGTCCCAGGCTGCTGTGAGTCAGAGCAGGAGGTGAGCAAGGTCCCCCTCAAAAGCAGTGCCTGCGAGGCCAGTTCTCTCTTAATTGGGCATCGTGTTCTACCCAGACAGTCCAGGGAGCGGACACTGTCCGCCCATGCTGGGGAGTGTGAAGCTGATTTCACCCAGAAGCACCCTCACACACTCAGATTAATTTTAAACCAAGTGCCTGGACCCACTGTGACCCCATCAAGATCATACATAGAGTCAACTGTGGTCTAAGATGGGTAATCAGTGTCTCTGGGGCCGGTGCCACTGCCGAGCCTAGTCGACCCCGGAGATCCAGAGTCAGGTTCCCTGTGTGTCTCCTACCCCTATACCTTCACATCAGTGTTGGGAAACACACATCCCTGACATCTTGATTAGTATCAATTATTCTTATCCATCTCATTAGTTTATGCTTTCTTAAGTAATTAATTTCTAACAGACTTCTGCAATGTTTTGTATATAATTTTCCTCAAATGTTTAGGCGAAAGCTGTTTAATCTACATAGTTTGAGGGCTACTGTAACTCTGAGATAGATTAAAAAACTTTTTTTCCCCAATAAAAGTAAATTGTTCATGACAGAAACGGAGTCCTTACCTGCACGTGATGGGTCTGGGGATGTAGGGTGCTTGCAGGGGCAGGTCGGGATATGGGGTGCACGCAGGGACGGGTCTTTGGATGTGGGGTGAGTGCAGGGACGGGCCCCCATCCAGGGTGTTACCAGACTGAGACTGAGGGAGAGAAGAGGGCACTTCCTGTCACTTTCCTCTGGCCTCCTCCTCATAAGATTCGTCAGACCTTTACATTAGTATGATACATCTCAGTCAACTCAGGGAAGGTATTGAGAAGCCGTAGGGCACTGATCAGAGCTGGAGCAGCGCAGCAGAGCTGTGTGGGCTGCGGGGTCTCCTCAAAGGGTCGCCCTGGCTCCTCTGCCAGAGCCATCTCTCCCTGCCACCTTGGAGTGGGACTCAGAGATTGGAGGTTCCTGAGGCTGGGAGTTCTGCTATCTCACCTTGAAGGCAGGAACTTTTTGTCCTTCCCCCTCTTTCTGGATGGAAGAAGGAATCTGCTCTCCTTTTTATGGGCTAGAAGAATATAGTTTGGGGGTCCCACCTGGTGCAGATTTATCAATGAACATGGTTTCCCTGCCTGAGACGCTCGTTTTCACTCAGCAAAAGGATGCGGTCACCCCCTTGCCTGTCTTGTGAATTTGCTGTCTCTCTCATTATCCCTTCTCTCCCTTGACACCCCAAGTCCCAAAACACAGAGTAAATATCCCCACTCCTTGACTCTTTACAACTTATCACATACTTCAGACGGTGCCTTTTCTCCCACTGATGGTTGTTAATTGAAGGACCTGTGAAGGTTCTTAATGAGGGACCTGTTGTGAAGGTCCTCCAGCCTTAGAAGAACCTGAGTGGGGTGATTTCCCTTCCCACAGAGGAGCTGCCTGCCAGCTGAACCACAGCAGCTGTGTGACAGCTTGAGTGTTACAGCAGACATACCACAGGAGATGTGTCACAGGGCCAGGACAGCAGCGGGTGCTTCTCGGGACTGAAGTCTGGGCAGTGCCAACCCTGTTGCCCTGTGGGGGGAGATGTTAGGGGGGTGGGGAGCAGGACTGTATCTGCAAGAAGGTGGGGCTTATCCCCATTCATGTCCATTTTATGCAAGGAGATTGGCGTTTGCAAATTGCAGTTTGCAAATTGCAAATTGCTGGCATCTGAAGGATCTGGAACTAGTGAGGAGAGTTCTCAAAATGACCTCTCATTGGATCCACACAGGACTTTCCACCATTTCTCATGCCAGGTATCACCTCTGCCCCGACAGGTGGCCTATGCTCCCCATGAGTGCATTGTGGAGCTACGGTTGAGAACTGCTGGTCACTAATGTCAAAATACAAAACATAACCAGCAGTCCCTTGGAAGACGATTCTTTCCTTAAAGAAATTTCCTTTATTGATGTAATATTGCATTGCAACAGGTTGTACGGTTCAGGTGAGCAGGGGGAGCACTGAGACCTGACCTGTGTGTAATCGAGAGCACCACTGTGGGGCCCAATCTGTGCTCTCGTGTCCACCTCCACATGGCCGATTTACCCTTCCTGCATCCTTTCACAACCAACATCTGGGGTTAGAGTCCAGGGGTTTTTTCACTTACTTCAGTGATTCATTTGTTTTCTCTCTGTGCCACATGGGTGATAGCATAATGCACAGCGTGTCTTTTTCCTTTGGGCATACTGAGTTAGGGCCCTCAACTCTAGGTCCATCTATGGAGTCACCAAGGGCAGGAGCTTATTTTTTTTTTTTTATGACTGAGTAATGTTCCTTTGTGTACAGGTGTCATTGCTTTATTCACTTGTCAAGTGATGGCACTCACATTGTTTCCAGTTCTCTGCTAATATATTTTGCTCTGGTGAATGCTTGGGCGCATGTATCTCTTAGAGTGTTTTTGATGTTTCTTGGTAACACCTAGTACAGGAATAAGTGGATTGTGTATAATTCATAATTCTAACTTTTTAAGATTCTCTTTCTTAAAGATTTGATGTTCACATTCCTCTTATTGGTATGAGGTTTTCTTAGGACCCCAAGTGACAACAAGAGTGAAACCCTCCTACTCGGCTAGATAGCCTTCCTGCAGGCATTCCATTGGTGATTATGGTAGAGGCTTGACACTCAGTCCTGCCTTTTCTGCCCCTCTGTATCAGGTTATCAGTGACACTCCCCTTCCAAGGGCTTTCACCTGAATATGAGAGAAGGCCTTGAGCCAGGCAGGGGACACAGAGCAGGTAGGAAATGTCTTGTGTGTCAAGAAGACAGTGGGTAATGAATTAAAATTGGGGTGGGAGACGTAGCTATTTGGCCTCTTCACTGTAAGGGTTTCATTCTAGATTACAAGTGAGGATCTTGTGCAGGTCTTGACTCAAACGGGCCAAGCCAGAAGCACTCCCATACCCCCCACCCCCTCCCCCAGCTATTCTCCTAAATTGGGAGTGAGTAGGCAGAGTGTTAGTGGGCTGGGGCTGGCAGGCAGTCACCCTTCAGACTCCATGGGCAGGGACGAGAAGACTAAGGTCACTCAATGAGGTAACTCTCTGCAGGGCTCAGGTGTTCTCAGCCCTAGATCCTCAGGTGCAGAACAAATGCAACTAACTCTAGGTTCTGCTGAGACTTTGAAAGAGAAGGAGCTTTGCCCCCAGTAGGGAATAGCAGGAGTTTTCTGCAGTCAAGCATCCAGAGCTACATTTGCAGTTGGTCTGGGCTCTGGACAGAGAACTTGTGATAAGTGCTAGTTGAAGGGACCACCTCCCTGAATAGGACAGAAGCACAGCATCATCAATCATTTCCAAGGGAGCCCAAAAGGGTAATGCTTTGTTCTTTAATAAATTCAGAACACAGTGAAGTGATGGTGAGTCCAGCTAGGATTTTGCATTATACATTTACTATGATGCATGTGTAATTTGACTTAAAATCTGTCTTACAGATTGAGACATTGTCCCTAGCTTTCCTTAAGAATTTTTATTTTATTGAAATTTGGTGTCAAAGATAAAAATCAGAAAATGTATTCTTTTTCTCCAACAGGCTATGTGTGCATGTGGGATGGAGAATTACTGCCCCTGCCCCCAGTAGGGCATCCACTAAGCTTTGATCTTCAGGAAATTGTAGAATGCCACCCTTTCTAGACTAGGTCCTCTGACAGCTCGCTGTTGATGAGGACAATGATGACCTCATAAAAGGTATTGGCCATAGAAGATGAGTCAGATGGGAAAGAGGTCTTGTAGGGTAAGTGTTAGTCCTTCCACTAGCCTGCATAACCATCACCTGGAGTTTTTTATTTCCCTAAGATTGTGCAGCCCAGTGGGTGTGCGTATGTGTTAGTGTGCACATCTAGGCCTAGGAGAGAGAGGATAAAGGAGTCCCGAGAACACACCGAGAGTAAGAGCACAAGCATGAGATGGAACACAAGAGAGGGTACAGAGAGGGGGGGGGGGAGAGAAAGCGCATGTGC
Source organism: Uropsilus gracilis (assembly GCA_004024945.1). Taxonomy (NCBI): domain Eukaryota; kingdom Metazoa; phylum Chordata; class Mammalia; order Eulipotyphla; family Talpidae; genus Uropsilus; species Uropsilus gracilis. The sequence goes on from PVHY01021573.1 coordinate 13,978, forward strand.
AAGCCCAAGCACAAGTGCTCAGGGATTCCTGGTGTGGGGGAAGAACGGTGGGACTCACCTGCCTCCCAGCCTTTCGAGCCCCTCCCTACCCTGCTCTGCCTGGTGTGTTTATGTAATGGCTGGAACCCATAAAGAACCTGCACAGACTGGTGAGCCTGATGCTTGCACTACAATGATGTTGTAAACAGGCTGCTTGCATTATAACTGGCCATGAGGGTGGGATGGTTACCCAACAGATCCTGAATGTGGAAGGAAATCTACATCTCTACAGCGCCACTGGTGAGAGCCAGGTGAATCTGGCACAACTCCACGTATGACTGTCAGACTGGATGCAGTTCCAGGCTTGAAGGAAAGTGCCGTGATCTGGAATCAAAGAAGGGAATTTCCCAGACATTCATAGTAGGTTCTGCCAGGGGGCTCTGCCCACCTCAGTTCTGTTTTTGCACCATTGAGACTCCCTTCCTTCAGCTGCTGGCACTTAACAGCTGATAAACCAAGTGGGAGTTTCTGTTGAGACCAGGTGGGTGGAGGCTGTCATGGGGCTTGTGTTGGATCCATGGTGTGCTTGGGAGGGCAGAAGCTGAGCAGGTCCAGGGCTCCTTGGAACTGTGCTCTTTGCTGTACTGATTCAGAAGATGCCTGGGATCAGGCCAGTGGTTTTCAGATGGTGCCAGGCCTTGGGAGAATTTCATGGTGCTGGAAAACATTGACAGATGGAAGAGGGGGATGTCCCTTTAAATGTTGCTCACAAGTCCTGTACATGGATTTGCAAATAAAGAGGATTACAGTTCTTAGAATTATCAAAAAATTAATCTAGTGCTTTCTTCAATACCAAAGACACAAATGTCCTGAAGGAGAAATCGATGCATTCTTAAAAAAAATGCAGTTAATAATTCTATAGACTTATAATTCTCACAGGGAGATAATCTTTGTCAGCAAGATGATTTAGAAGAAACTCATTCCCTGATTAAACTTATGTTCATAATTAATGAAAATTTTAAAATGATTATTAATCGCAACAAGGCAATACTAATTTAAGGGTCTGAATCAGCTGATAAGCAGTATCAGAGTTCAGGAAGTGAGTTTCATTAAAAATTGGAGGTCTCAATGAAATAGCAGCTTGGAAGTGTCCCTGGTTATTAACCTTTGAAGAAAGGGAGCTATTCAACATTTTATTAAATCCATTTTCTTTAATATGACTTTCTTATTTACTAATCATCATTCAGCTTATGCATTTCACCATAGGCCAAATTCTTGGAGCATTAGTTCTCTCTTCACATGCAATCTTCAGTGATATTTAAGATGTTAATATCGCTAGAGAGAAAAAGAAGGCTGTTATGCCAGGCTTCTATTGTTTTTGGAATTAACTTCTGAATGGAAAGGAGGTCATGGCCCAATCTTGACAAAGACTGTCAGGACAGATACTCAGGACCTGAATCTCCAAATACTTGGTCAGTAACGTGGGTGCCCAGGAGGTAAAGGAGATGTACGTGTGCAGAGAAACCAAAGAAAACTCCCCACGTGGAGTTATGTGGGACCTGCCATAGGAATTGAATGTTTATGATTTTGAACTTTGGAACCAGGCAAACTTGGGTTTAAATTCTGTTGTTGCTATGTACTGACTCTAAGACCTGGGTAAATTCCTCAACCTCTGGAAATCTCAGTTTTCACATCCCTAAAATGGGGACAGTGAAAAATGTCAACAACATAGGACTGCAGATGGCTGAATGCTCTCCTCCTGGCGTGTAGCCCATTTTCAAGAATTGCAGTTGCTTTGGCTATTTTTAGGGACCAAAATGGCGGGCACAGGAACAGATAGCAGGTTGAAGGAAAACATCTATTTTTGACAAGGACTGACTCTTACAACTATTGATATTGCCAAAAAAGAATTCAAAGAGGACTCAGGATGTACTTGTCCCAGAGATTCCACGTATGGGCATAAAAGAAAGTGAGCTTGGGCTACCAAGACTTGGGCTACCCAGTGTCCTTGAGCTACCAAGGATAACAGGATGCAACTTAGGGGTTGACTCAAAAATGCTTTCTGGTAAACATAGTAAGTTAGAAAACAAAGTCATATCTGCAAAATATTCTCAACAGTTTTTTCTCTTGCATTCTGGACATTGAGTCTCCCTCGAGTTTCAGTCACTTTCTCTGGATTTTCTTTAGGTAGATTAGAGAACAGTGCTGAAAGTTGGTAGCAGGAGAGGGATGAGCATTCATGGTGTAGAAAAAGTCTGAACTGCAACATGGAGACAGGTGTGATGAAAGTCAGCCAGTGACAGACAGCAGTGGTAGTGCCAGCATGGAGGCAGTGGGATTGGAGGTGGTAGGAGTGGAGGCAGTAGTAGTCCTACTTTGTGAGGGGTAAGTAGGCACAGGAATCTGGTTGTAAGTATAAGAATTCTTTTATGCCAGAATCCCTCTTGTTATCTCCTTATTTCCTCCACCCCCCCTTTTTTTTTTTCAGTATCAAGAATCATTTTTGCAATGCAATCATGACTCATTAATGACTTTATTGATTCAATTATTACTTATACAGATTCTGTTGGGGCAATTGTATGGTGATAAATGTTTGAGTATAGCAAAGATAAATTACATGATAATGCTATCTAACCGTGACAAGCTGTAAACAAAAAACAGTGGCGGACATGAAGGCTGTTTTACTGTAACACAGAGGTTTTTAGTGAGGGGGTGAAAGTTTGATGATTGTATTCCTTTCTGAAAAGCAAGATCTGCCAGCTGATAATGAGGACCTCTAAAAAGATTTAATGTTGTGGTATGAAGTTATGCTAGAAACCAAATGCTACATTATTTCTTCATGGGAACATGGGCTCAAAAAGACTGAGAAACTCGTATCAGAGTTTATGACATGTGAGTGACTATTTGCAGGCCTCTGTTTTGCATTGACTGTGGGGTGTCAAACCCCTACTCAGTCCCTCTACCAAGGGGCCAGAGCTCTGCATGTGTGGGCAGTTGCTCCAAGGATGGGCGAGGATGAGTATGGCAGAAGAGAAAGGCCTATCTTCTCACCCTGCGTGGCAGTCAGTGGAACCTGGTATTTCCACTCCCTTCCTTCCTCCTGAGGAGCTCTGCCCTCTCTTTAGATACTGACTGTCTACCTCAGCCTCTTCACCCACACCTGACTGCCAGAACTGTTTCCTTCTATCATCATTGCCCTGTGCCCTGCTCCTGTCATTCCCAGCACTTGTGTCTCAGAATTTTTTAGTTTGCCTGTCCTAAGAAACAGTCCCTTCTGGGAGATCAAGGACCACACCAGTTTTGTTCATGGCCTTGGCCTATGGCCAATTTATTTCCACATGTGGTCTGCAGGGGACACAGTGTAGACTGAGTGATTTGAACAACCAACTGGGTGTGGGAATTGGGGTTGTGTGGTTCAGAGTGACGGCCCTGAGTTTGGGCTTCCCAGGGGGGTGCTGGGCAGTTGTGACTGCTGATGCCCAAGGTAGAAACACTTTCACATGTCTTGTGGACAATTTTGGGGACCGCTCGAAGCTACTCAGGGAGTTGGTGCTAATTGAGTGCATTGTGGGAGGGAGTGCTCCCTTGCGCTCCCCAGCATACCACTGAATCTCCTGACCTGGAGTTCCCAGTGGTCTAACCATTGTCCCTTAACGGATCTGCTGGTTTCAGATGAAAAAATTTTCAGATCTCTCAGGGACATGCCGTGCATTTGCAGTAATAGAGCTCATACACTTGCTTCATTAGCTCTGCATAGACGTGCCATTGTGTTGTCAGCATCAGCTTTGTCCTCAGAAACCAGCCTCCCTGGAGGGATCATGGTCCTGTCTCATTTCAAGTGAGCCAGATGCAGCTTCTCTCTGTTCTCCTGTTTTCAGCTATTGACATGATAATGCTTAGATCTATTACATTTCCATGTTGGATTGTTCATACTCTGTGCAACACATTTATAATTCACAAACAGGGCTCAAAACCTTAAACATGTTTCGTCGGAGAATAAAGACAGTGATGAAAGAGTGGTGTAGGTGGGAAGAGTCAGCCAGGATGCAGACAGGATAGTGGGCTGGGGTTGCTCGTGCTTTTCTCTTCTACCCACCTGCCAGAGTCAGCATGTATGCCTGACACTGAAAATCAAAACAGGAGTGCGTGATGTTCGTTCTCATAAACAATGTCCGAGACATCGTGCCTATTGGCATAATTAATTCAACACTTACTCCAAAGGTGACTGTAGAATTTGGCTGTAAGGCTGTACTGAGATTTATTTTTTTAAGACTCCCTCCTGATGGACATGTAATTGTTTTCAGTTTTTTTGCCATGACAACGTAGGACACAAAGTATTGCCTTGTGCAGTGGCAGTGTGAATAGACAAGAAGGATGCAGGCCTAGGTATGTGTGGACATATCTGGAAGATTGTCTAGGGTATATTATCGAACTGTTCTTTGTAGAAGTCATAGGATTTATTTATTTTATTTTTATTATTAAAAAAGCGTTTTCATTTTCTCACATCATTGTTCATCTTTGTCACTATTTTATCTCTCTCCTTAGATGTAGTCCCCCCTAGTTCTCCCACCACCAGAGCACCTGTGATCTATCACCAGTCTCCTTTTTGCTCTTGCCTCTGCTGTTTCGACCACCTTCCTCCCCTTCCCCTGCTGGATGCCTCAGATTGGTGCTCAGTTTGCAAATTTTGTCTTTTTTTTTCTAATCCTTTGTTTGGTTTCTGTTTAGTTCACCTAAAAGTGAAACCACCCTGTATTTATCTTTTTCCTCTGGCTGACTTCAATTAGCATTATGCCTTCCAGTTCCATCCATGTTGCTATGAATAGCATGAGTTAATCTTTTTTGATTGCTGACTAGTATTCCATTGTGTATATGTACCACACCTTCATGATCCATTCTTCCACTTTCAGGCATTCAGTTTGTTCCCATACATCAGCTATTGTAAACCATGCTGAAATAAATACAGGAGTGAAGGTTTTCTTTCTAATTAATGTTTTTCTGTCATTTGGGTAGATTCCTAGGTGTGGAATCACTGAATTATATGGTAGATACATTTTTTTGCAATCTGAGGGTCTTCCACACACAGCTTTCCACTGTGCTGGGTCAGTCTGTATTCCTACCAGCCGCATAAGAGAGTTCCTTTATCTCCACATCCTTTCCAGCATTTGTTGTAGCCACTTTTTTAAAAAAAATATGGCCACTCTCACTGGTGTAAGGTGGCATCTTCTTGCAGTTTTAATTTGCATTTTCCTGATTATAAGTGATGTTGAACATTTTCTCATATGCCTGTTGGCCATTTGCCTCCTCTTTGGAGAAGTGTCTTTTTAATTTTTCTACCTACTTTTTGACTGGGCTTTTTTGCTTTGATTTGTTGAGTCATATGAGTTCTTTGTGGATCTTTGATATCAGACCCTTATCTGATGTATGAAGTGTAAATATTTTCTCCCAGTTTGTACCATGTCTCTTCTCATTTTGGTTATTGTCTCTTTTTCTGTATAAAAGCTTTTTAGTTTGATATAGTCCCAACTGTTTTTCTTCAATTTCTTTGCTTCTGGGAATGAATCTTCAAAGATGTTTCTGAGATATGTATCATAGAATATTTTGCCTGAAAAGTTTTCTTCTATACATTCTATAGGTTCAGGTCTTGTATTCAAGTTTCTATCCATGTTGAATTGGTTTTTTTGTGTATGGTGTGAGGTAGTAGTGTAGATCCATGCTTTTGCTTATAGTAGTCCAGTTTTCCCAGCAGCATTTATGGGCGATGATACTTATTCCAGTGAATTTCTTTGCTCCTTTGTCATAGATTAGTTGACCATATACATGTGGCTTTATTTCTAGGCTTTCAGTTTGATTCCATTATTCTTTGTGTCTGTTTTTGTTCTAGTATGATGCTGTTTGATTATTATGGCATTTGTAATATAGTTTGAAGTCTGAATGTGGATACCTTTTTTCTTCCTTTATTTTTATTCAGGAGAACTTTGACTATTGTGTTTTTTTTGTGATTCCATATGAATTTCAGCATATTTGCTTTATTTCTTTGAGAAATGCCATTGAGATTGCACTAAATTTGTAGATTGCTTTTGGTAGAATGACCATTTGATCATCTTAATTCTTCCAATTCATGATCAGGGGAATGTCTTTCCACTTCATTGTGTCTTCTATTGACTTTATCATTGTTTTGTAATTTTCTTTTTATAGGTCTTTCACTTTTTTTGTTAGACTCATTCCCAGACAGTTTTGGGTACAGTTATAAATGGGATGGTTCTCGTAATTCAGTCTTCTTTATATGGATTGGTTTGCTATAAGAAATCTACCGACTTTTGTGTGTTAATTTAGTAACCTGCGACATTATTAAGGTGATGTATTGTTTTAATTGGTTTTTCTGTGGAGTTCTAGGATTTTCTCTACATATTATCACATCAACTGCAAATAGTGATAATTTTACTTCTTCCATATTTGAATACCTTGTATGTCCTTCTCTTTTTTAATTGCTTTAGTTAGTTATGACTTCTAGTACTGTATTGAGAATGTGACAAGAGTGGACATCTTTGCCTTGTTCCAGATTTTAAGGGGAAGACTTTCAGTTTCTCACAATTAAGAATGATATTTGCTATAAGCTTGTCATATGTGATTTTTATTATGTTAAAGTATGTTCCTTCTATGTAAGGATTTCTTTTCTTGTCAGCATTAGGGAGATTGTTTGCCCATACTTGTTTTCGCATATAATGATTACAAAAGGTTTTTTTTTACAAACCAATTTTGTAGTTTTTAGATTAACAATTGATCTCAATGGACCACTTTAGCATTTTATTAACTATTAGTGAGGTTGATCATATTTACAGATGCTTGAAAATAATCTGAATCTCCTTTCTTGCTGAAAATTGCCTATGTATGTCTTAGTTGGCTATTCGCCTATGGTTTGCTAAATACTTTTTTAAAACTACGAACTTTAGCCTTTTAACTTTGTTGTAAAAATTTTCCTGGTTTGTCACTTGTATTTTGATATTTATGTAATAATGTTTCATACAATAAAAACTAAAAACTTGCTCTTTTTGGTAGGCAGGATATACAACTTTTTATTGGGTTTTAGCTTGTAGGATTTGGTTCTTATTTGAAAGATCTCTTGGTATCTTGTTTAACTTGTCATCAGCAGAGATTTGGGTTATCCTCTTGTCTTGCTAGTGCTTCTTGCTGGATGTAGCTCTCAAGGATTGATGGAATCAATTTCCTTTGTTTTAGTTCAGAAAAAATCCAGAAAAATTTTAGACCTAAAAAGTTCTCTCCTCTTCCCCAGAAGTCTGTCTTCCTCCTGGCATCTGTCATCTATGTTTGCCTCTGCCTCCGCCCACACTCCCTACTTTCGTACCCTAGAAGAATGCCTTCTCTTCTTTCTCCCTCCCTACAGGCCTCTGGAGCAAAACATCTGGCTTGGAACTCAAATGGACATGTAAACAGATCCCGCCTCAATCTTAGCACAGGCTGCTTCTTTCTTTCCTTTAAAATTAATGAATATACATTTGTGAGGAGCCACAAAACCTGGGCAAGAGTGATGGTGTGAGCAAAGAAAACTTTGCTCACATCTTATCTGATCTCAGAACACTGAGGGGGATTCACATGGCACTTTCCTTTAGTGGTATTTTTTGTCTCCTCCATATTGGTTTTAGTAGAGACATGCCACAAGAGACATTTTCACAAGATAATGGTATCTCCTGCAAAATAATGGCATCCCTTGTCCCCTGCTCCCACATGTCCTATCCTTACCTTTCTTGTTGTTTGCTACCAGAGTATTCATACTTCTGTATTGTATATAAGCCTCGAGGAACATAATAAAGTTGCTGTTTGCTGCTTACTTGCTCACAACCCACTCTCTTGACTGTTCATTTCTTTCGTTGTTCCTTCTCCTCAATCCTGCTCTCAGCATACAGCTTGAGGTTTATTTTTCTATACACATTCTGTTTGTTATCACTTCTTATTAAAAATATTCTATGCCATCAACAAAGTGAAAAGAGAACCCATGGAATGGGAGAAATATTTGCAGCTCCTGGTAAAAAATTAATAGCCAGAAAATATGAAACGTTCATCCAAATCAATAGTAAAAATCAAACAACCCAATGAAAAAAATGGGGAGAGGACTGCATAGACATTTCTCCAAAGAAGATATAAAAAGGGCCAAGAGGTACCTGAAAAGGTGCTCAGTGTCATTAGAAAGATGCAAATTAAACCACCATGAGGTATCTGCTAGAATGGCCATCACCAAAAATACAGGAGATAACAAATACTAATGAGGATATAGAGAAAAGGGAATCCCAGTGTACTGTTGAGGGATTGTCAGTCTTATAAGCTGCTATGAAAAAATGGAGTGTTCTCAAAAAATTAAATATAAAATAACAATATGGCCCAGAAATTTCATTTCTGGGAATAGATCCATATGAAATAGCATTAATTTGAAAAGATATCTGCACCTCCATGTTCATAGTAACATTATTTACAATAGTCAAGGCAGGGAAAAAACTAAGTGGCCTTCAGAGGATGAGCGGAAAAAGAAGTTGTGGTATATATGAAAAGTTATGCAATCAGAACAAAGAGGAAACCTTATCATTTACCATAACATGATGGACCTTTTTGCTAAGTGAAATAAGCCAGAGAAAGACAGATATGACAAGATCTCACTTACATGTGCAATATGAAACACTATCACCAAAAGATCAGACTTGTGGTTACCAGAGGTGGGGGCTGGGGATAGGGAGTTGGGGGAAAATAGTCAAAAGGCTCAGACTTGCAGTTAAAAGATAGTACTAATGTCATGGACAATGTTATGACTATAGTAACACTGTTGTTTGATATATAGGAAAGTTAAGAGCTCTTATCACAGGTAAAAACTCCCCTGCTGCTTTCTTTTCTTTTTGTTGTGTTGTATGAATGCATGAATGTTAACGGAGCCTGTTCTAGTAATACCCTTACAATGTATGTAAATCAAACCACCTTGTCATATAAAGTTATATGTGATATGTCAGTTATTTTTTTAATAAAACTGGAAAAAAAGCTTGTAATACTTTGGAGTCCATGATGACTTCCTCAATCAACCAGCAGGAAGCCTGTTGCAATATTGCTCATTGTGGCTTTATGTTTAATTCTAAAGCTTCCAGGAAAACCAGACAGACATTTATTGAATGTTTGTAATGTTTGTAAAGTTTTTTTTTTTTTTGGTGAGCTGATGTTTTTATTTGAATCTCCCCCTCTAACTTTATTTTTCTTTTTTAAAAATTTTAATTTAAATTTAAAAAAATTTGCATATGTATGTATATTTATATTTATATTACATTATTCCATTATTATGTACCCCGGCGCTTTCCCACTTCACTAACATTTGTTAAACATCCTGATTTGTGTTCTTCACCTCCCCCACTTTCTTCCCCTTACTCCTCTCTTGCTCCATGGTTCAGTCCCATTGGTTGTTTTCATTTTTTCTCATTCGTTTGTTTTTCCCTATATCCATCATATAAGTGAGACCATCCTGTACTTATTTTTTTCTTTTCTTTTTTCTTTTTTTCTTATTTCTGCTAGTATGAGTCTTTCTAGTTCCATCCAGGTTGCTGCGAATGACACGTGTTTGTCTTCCTTGATTGATGCGTAGTATTCCATCGTTTATATGTACCACATTTTCTTTTAGTCAATCATCTGTTTTGGGGCATTTGGTTTGTTTCCAAATCTTGGCAATTGTAAACAGAGCTGCAATGAACA
>PVHY01021574.1:0-23691 GCA_004024945.1 Uropsilus gracilis
GCCCTCAGGCTACCACGTGCTCTCGGACCTGGTGAGCATCGAGAGGCCCGGCTGCCCCGCCGAGTTCCTCAACATCCGAATCCCGCCCGGAGACCCCGTGTTCGACCCGGACCAGCGCGGGGACGTGGTCTTGCCCTTCCAGAGGAGCCGCTGGGACCCCAAGACGGGACAGAGTCCCAGCAACCCCCGGGACCTGGTGAGACAAGGCCGGCGCTGGGACGCGGTGCTGGACCCCGCCCGAGCAGCTGGCGCCCTGGGCTCGGTTTCTGGCGGCACTGGGTGCGAAGGGGCTCCTTCGGCTCCCGACGGTCACACAACCCTGGCCGGGCCCCCCTTTCCCGCCGGGGCTCCCGACCCTATCCACCCGCCCCCGTCCCCCCACAGACCAACGAGGTGACTGGCTGGCTGGACGGCAGCGCCATCTATGGCTCCTCGAACTCGTGGAGCGACGCGCTGCGCAGCTTCTCCGGGGGGCAGCTGGCGTCCGGGCCCGACCCCGCCTTTCCCCGGGAGGCGCAGGAGCCCCTGCTGATGTGGAGCGCGCCCGACCCGGCCACCGGACAGCGCGGGCCCGGGGGGCTGTACGGTGAGGCGGCGAGGGGAGCGGGCCCGGGGGCGGGGCGGGGGGGGGAGGTGGGGAAGGCGGGGCCGGGGCCGGGCCGGGGGTCGGCCGGGTGCTGCGGGCCGGGCGCGCGGGCCTCCCGGAGGCCGAACTGGCGTCCGCGGGGCTGGGCTCCCCCGAGGGACACTGCCGCTCACTGCCTGCCTGCGGCTCTCCCTGGTGGCACGCAGCGTTCGGGGCGGAGCGGGGGAACCGCGACCCCTTCGTGCAGGCGCTGGGCGTGGTGTGGTTCCGCTACCACAACCTGTGGGCTCGGAGGCTCGCGCGTCTGCACCCGAGCTGGGGGGATGAGGAGCTGTTCCAGCACGCGCGCAAGAGGGTGATCGCCACCTACCAGGTCAGTCGTGCACACACACCCCCTCCCGCAGTTCTGGTCCCGGGGACGTCTGCTCCAGCTCAGAGCCCTCGTGGGAGGACAGTGCCGTCCAGAAATGCCCTTTCCCCCAGGACACCTCCCCAGAGAGCTAATGTCTAGGAACAGACCCTGAAAATGATAAGGAGGCAGAGTGGTACAATATAGGGGATCTTGTTTGTGATTGTTATTTAGATCCACCCCTTCATCTTTGGGAGTTGCGGGGAACACCTTTGAGACACTCCTTTTTAGTTGCCTCTCCTATGACTGTCGCATACCTGGCCCTCATCTTCCACTTAAGCATCTGGGCCCTTCCTAGTTGGACTGCTCCAGCCCTGGTCTCTCCTTTTTTTCCTTTGATGCTCAGAACATAGCCATGTATGAGTGGTTGCCCAGTTTCCTGTGGAAAGTGCCAGAGGAGTATGCAGGTGAGGGCCTAAGGGTAAGCATGCAAACAAGCTGTTTGGAGGGAGAAAGGGACATAGGGTTGGGGGCTGGATAGTTCAAGGCCTGAATTTTACACTTGTTTTCCCTCTCCCAGGATACCGGCCATTCCTGGACCCCAGCATCTCTCCAGAGTTCCTGGCTGCCTCTGAGCAATTCTTCTCCACCATGGTCCCCCCTGGTGTCTATAAGAGGTGAGGGAGGTGCTCCAATGATGGAGTCAATTGAGGAAAAACTAACCTTAGGACAGGGTTATCAGTCTGAAGTGGATCTGTTTCCCCAAGAACAGTGAACATGCAGGGGAGGAACAATTGTTTTAGAAGAATTGTCTAAAAACGGTTCTGGTTTTTAAAGCACTCTTAAGGCCAATTTCTTGCAGCTGGTGTAGATATTAATCCCTCAATTAAAGATGAGCTAATTGAAGCTCCAAGAATGAGTCACAAGCCTACTGGTTGAAGCCTCAGGTCTTGACACTTTAGCTCTAAACACAGAACCTGGAGTTTACAAATCTGGTTTGGAAGAGGAGAGATTATAATAAAAATGTGTGAGAACCAACAAAGATATTGGTTCCAAAGTAATGAAAGGGGACTTAAAAATATCTATATAATAAAATGAAAAGTATAGTGAAAAGTATATCATTATTGTTTATCATTGTATTATAATTTAGAGCAATTCATAGCTTAGATTTTCTTATCTGCAACAGCACATGGATATGAATGATGATGGCCAAGAGATCATAGCAGTTATCCAAAGGCATGGAATTAAAAAAAGTCGACGTCCTTTTAAAATGTTTTAACATATATATGTCTCCCTGGCATGAGCCCCCCTACCGCATGCACACATACACACACACTCTTATATAAAACAAGTGAGAAAGATAGCTAGCAATGGCTGTATTTTTAGATGTTTAGTCTGATGTGGGGAGAGGGACTTTGCAAAGATCAGATGTTCAGAGCTTACCAGGACCACACATGATCAGGGAAGTAATGACCTGAGTTCTTGACCTAATGTCAGTCACTACTGCCTTCCTTGCAACTCAGAAATGCCAGTTGCCACTTCCATGGGTTCTTCAGTCAGAACTCAAGTTTCCCCAGTGCTCTCCGGGTCTGCAATAGCTACTGGAGCCGGAACCAAGAGGTCAGCAGCAGGGTGCATATGTGGGTGGGAATATGTGTGGGTTGGTGGTGGTGGTGGGGGGTGTGTGTGTGTGTCTGAGTATATATGGTGAAGGTGGGCTGTAGCGCTGAGGCAACCCACTGGAATGGGCTAGGTAAAAGAGGGAACCTTAGCCCTCTCTCCCACAGATATGAGATGAGCAGATAGTTGTACATGGTCAAAAGTCAACCTTCCACTTCAGGCTGTGTAAGAGACAGTGTGGCCTGTGCAGAGCTCTGTAGTCATTGCTTCTTTTTTTTTTCTTTTTTATTTTTTGAGACTAGGTCTCCCTATTTTTGCCCGTGGAACTGCAGGCTCTCGTTGCCCGGGGTACCACAGACTCAAGCAATCCCCAGCCTCAGTTTCCCAGGTAGCTGGGATTACAGGCACGCACCACCACGCCCAGCTATTTTTTTGGAACTAGGTCTCGCTATGGGCCCCAGGCGGGACTCTAACCGTGATCCCTAGCCCCGGCCGCTTCATAGGCTGAAGCTTACAGGCACAAGCCACCGTGCCCGGCCGGTAGTCATTGCTTCTTCTGAGGTTTTACTTCTCCTGTGACAACTATGTGTCCCCTGTGGAATGTGGAATAACTCCAAAATGACTTCCCAGTTAGACACACCCAGGGTAGTCTATGAATGTGTATTGGGGGAAGGGTGTCAAAGAGGAAAGGAGACTGAGAGTTTATCAGTTTATCCAAGCCAGACCAGTATGGGTGAATTTAAAGCAAGATAAGATACTCTGTCTACATGTGATGTGTTTATAAGAGGTGAGACTGTCCCTCTAGACTGCAGGCTTCTTGTCCCTAGGAGGTGAGGAGAAAGACAAAGAACAAAGTGATGGGCTGAGTTGAAAGGGACCACAATGTCCTTCTAATTCTATTTTATTATTTTATTGTATTATCTTATTAATCCCTAATACCCTTTTTATCGAGGGATAGACACTGAATTCAAAGTGGTCCTGTGACTTGCTTATGGTCACATAACCTCAGTATCAGAGCAAGGACCATGATCTAGATCTTTTAGTGCCTTTGTCAACCATACTTTCAAGTTACTAAAAGTCTAAAAACTAGTTTTATACCCTTTGTGTGTGTAGAGACCTTTCTCCCAATGACATGGGCTTTGAATGGGAACATAACTGTCCTTGAGTGAGGGATCAAACTGCAGAGGAGGAGTGGAAGAAAACCTGAACCAGGTGGACCCAGAACCATGGACTGTGGGGTATAGGGAGCCTCAGACCTTATTAGCTATATCCCTCTCTTCTTCCTGCTCTCAAAGAACCCAAACCTATGGAGTGCTGAAGATGTGGTGGAGCTGCTGCAGGGCATGGCCTCCCAGATTGCTGAGCGAGAGGACAATGTGGTGGTTGAGGACCTTCGAGGTAAGATGGAGGCTGTTCCTCAAGACTACAAGGGACCCCCTGCCCCTAGGTTAACCTTCAACTGGAGCTCCAGCGCCAGGCAGGGAGGGGTGTCCAAGGTTGGGAGCCTATGCTTTTTCACCTGAACATTTCATTCCTCTCCCTTTGTGTGACTCGGTCACCCTGGGGCTGGTTGGAGTGGAGTGTGACCTGGGCTGCAGGAACTGTGGTGGCCCTGAGCTTCCTCAGACTCTCTGGATCTGTCTCACCCAGATTTCTGGCCTGGGCCACTGAAGGTTTCCCGCACGGACCACCTGGCCAGTTGTCTACAGCGAGGCCGGGATCTGGGCCTGCCCTCTTATGTCAAGGCCAGAGCAGCACTGGGCCTGCCTCCCATTACCAGCTGGCAGGACATCAACCCTGCACTGTTCCAGAGTGATGGCACTGTGAGAAGGGGTCAGACCCAGGGGGCAGGGTGGGAAGGTCAGGGTATACTGACCCAAAACGCAACACAGGCAGCAAGATACAGTCACTAAAGAAAAACACCTAGTGAGAAGGGCAGGGCTCACTCAGGCCACTTTTCCCAGTATCACATGAGGGTGGAGATGACCAGACCAGCAGGATTCTTCATTAAAGTTTGTAACCCAGCAAACATCTCTTGAGACCTATTGCATGCCAGGCACTTAATAGACATTCTCTCATTTACTCCTCCCAGCAATCCCCTGAGCAGACGCAGAAGGTCCTTGGTGCAGAAACAAGCTATGCTTTGTCCACCAATAGACAAGCTGCCTTAGGAGTGTCAGCTGTCATATGCTGAGCAATCACCTGGCAAGTGGTATTGCCTACCAGCCCTCAGGCCAGGTTGAGCATCCTTATCATTGCAGCACAGCAGTGTTTCTGCAGTTGTATGCCTGTTTATTGCATTTTAGCCTAACTTTTACATAAAATTACTGGAACATGGAGAATCGAAAGGTTGATAAAGAAGTGTCATATATACAGGGCTCGAACATTTTATAAAATAAATATAGATAGGAATCCCCAGGCATACCAAGAATAGCAAATCTTTAGCTTCAGCTGGATCTTGTTGGAATTAAATTGCTCAAGGGCTTATTTACATTGTGGAGAAAGAACTAAAGTAAAGATCAGGGAGAGAATGCTGGTCGTATATTGGTGAAAACTCTCTGACAGGCAGTGAGGAGCTGCAAGGATATGATTTTTTTCAAATCTAGTTTTTTCCCTTGCAAGAATAGAAACCTTTAAACACATCATCCTACCATTCAACTTCTGCACTGATTTTGTCCCTTCAACATTTTTTCCTTTGCTATATTCCAACTTTGTAAACTAGGCAGCTGAATCTCTGAGAGGTTTCCCATAGATGACTTAACTTACGCAAAGCACGCAGGGAATAGTGCCTAGGACATCATGAGCCAGTCATATACTGATACTGTCATATATTATTACCCCCAGGGCTGATTCTTGGGAGCCACTTCTTTGCCCAAAGATTGCTCTCAAGTCCTTGTACTTACTCTTGTTCTTCTTGGCACCAGGTGCTGAATGCCACAGCTTCCCTCTACAGCCAGGACCTGTCCAGGCTGGAGCTGCTCCCTGGGGGACTCCTGGAGAGTCACGGGGACCCTGGGCCCCTTTTCAGTGCCATTGTTCTTGATCAGTTTGTGCGGCTGCGGGATGGAGACCGCTATTGGTTTGAGAACACTAGGAATGGGTAAGGCCTGGGTCCCCCTTCACCCTGGACCTGCCTGTAGACAGCTCCCACAGGCCCTAAATTCCCAGCTGGTCCTTCTCTCCTCCCCCCTACTCTTTTCATCTGAGTCATCTGGGTCTACATGTCTGGTCCACCCCAACAGCTTTCCCCTTGCCACCCTCAGGCTCTTTTCTGAGGAAGAGATTGCAGAGATCAGAAACACTTCTTTGAGGGATGTTCTAGAGGCTGCCACCAACATGAACCCCAATGCCCTGCAACCCAATGTCTTCTTCTGGCATGCTGGTGAGTGGCCAGGGGGACTGGAGGGACTCAGGGTCTGGAACCTCATCCCTCTTCTGCCATGGACTTGGTTTGGTGTGGCTGGACCCTAGTCTCCAAGAGGGGAGTGAGCTATGGTTCTTTCCTTGGGAACTTTGGTCTGAGTCCCAAGGTGGCCATGTACAACTATGTTGGTTCCTTTCTGCGTGGTTCCAGGTGGTGCCCAAAGGAGGGCAGGACTGTGACTCAGAAAGACCTGGCGAGGAGTTCACACATTTGGCTGAAATAGGGGTGGGGCTGAGTGTAACATTATGGCCCATAAGGATGTTCTAATACCTACAGCAGTGATGAAGAATGAGTGTGTGTGTGTGTGTGTGTGCTTGTGCGGGATGGGTCACATTTATATGTATATGTGAGGGAGAGATAGGTTGAGGTTCATTTTTTTACTCTACTTATTACCCAAGTAGACAAATACCACACTCCTGGTACAGTGTCAGAGGCAAGCAGGTCCTCTCCTCTGCTACCCAGAGTGTCCTCCCCACCCTCACTACCATCCTGACCTCCTCAGTGGTCTTGTCCCAGAACCTGTGACCCACCATCTCCAAGGATTCTAACTTCGTCTGCCCCCCAGGAGACCCCTGCCCACAGCCAAGACAGCTCAGCACAGAGGGCCTGCCAGCCTGTACTGCCCCCATCACTCGGGATTATTTTGCGGGCAGTGGATTTGGCTTCGGAGTCACCATCGCGACCCTTTGCTGCTTCCCCCTAGGTAAATCTGATGGGAAGGGTGGGACTGAGTAAGAGGTGTTAACTGGGTTCTATCTGTGATAACCAACCTTGCAGAGTTTTGGTCCTCTAGTCAGATGAGGAAAACATCAGACAGGAAGGAACATGAGACTGTCTCACCTATATAGAGTCAGCTCCAAGGAGAGTTGCCTGCCTGTTCTCCTGGGATCCTCTGCCAGGTCCCAGATTGGTCAGCAGCCTCTAGGAATCCTGTCCACAGCTATTTACAAGATTCTGGGTGTGGAGGACTGTCTGAGGTGAATCCCTGTCTGAGAACGAGGGCTGGGGCAGATGGAGTTGCTGAGGCAAAGACTTGGACTTGGTTTTTGGCACGGTTTGGTTTTGGAGGCAGCAATGATGGTTCAACCAGAAGCCTGGCATAGTAGTTCATCTTTGGCAGGGCTCTGGACTTAGTCTCTGGCCGGGAAGGGACCTGATTAGTGGAAGCACTACCCTAAGTTCTCCCTTAGAATGCAAAGTAGCCTCCCTCAGGGAGCTTTCACAGTTTGAGTGAGCAGACCTCGCTGGTGAGAAAAGCCTGGGGTGTTGCCAAGGAAAGAGCCTGGGAAAGGAGCTGCTTGATCTTTCCAGAACCTCACCTACTTCTGAGTCTTCTGCTGCCTCTGCCCTCTTAGTGAGCCTGTTCAGTGCCTGGATAGTTGCCCGACTCCGGAGGAGGAATTTCAAGAGGCTCCAAGGCCCTGACCGCCAGAGCATCATGTCTGAGAAGCTCGTGGGAGGTGTGGAAGGTAGGCCACAGACTGGCCATGATGGTGGGGAGGACACGACCCACTCCCTCAGCAGCCTAAGGGAAATCTCCCTTTTCTAGGCCTGTAATGAGGCCAAGATAGGTGGGAAGAGCCAGAGGGGCATTAGATAGATAGTGACCTGGAGTCCTCCAACCTTCGTGGTACCTTCCCATGGTCCCAAAGTAAGGAAATGCGAGAGACTTCCAACCTATATAAGTCTGTATTTCACAAGGTTACTGTGACTTGCAGGCTTTCCAGAACAATTTTAAGATTCCAATGCTCAGCTCACCTACTCTAGACCTTTATTAATTACTTCTCCATTGCTTGAAATTCCAGTGTAAAAGGAACTGAGGTTGGCAATCTTGGTTCCTTCATATAGGCCCTTGGACCTTAGGCAGTTTTAAAAAATCTCTTAAAACCCACTTTTTTTGGTCCATGAAATAGGAATGATAACAGCACTGAGTTCCAAGATTTATGAAGACTGAATGAACTTGTTAATGCACACCACTTGGTACAGTGTTGGGCATGTAACACTCCTAGTAGACTCTCAGGGTATCATTCTTCCCATGGGTTAAGGGCACAGAAGGACTCTCGGGGGCAGGGGGAATGACCCACAATACCCAAGAAGGGGCGAGGAGAGATGGAGGCTTTGAGCTAACACAACTGACTCAGTCCTGTCTCTCCTCAGCGATGGAGTGGCAAGGCCGCAAGGAGCCCTGCCGGGCTGTGCTGGTGCAGCTGCAGCCAGGACAGATCCGAGTGGTGGATGGCAGGTTCTCTGTGCTCCGCACCATCCAGCTGCGACCCCCACAGCAGGTCAACCTCATCCTGTCCAGCAACCGCGGACGCTGTGCCCTGCTGCTCAAGATCCCCAAGGAGTATGACTTGGTACAGCCCAGCTGGCCCCCAGTTCCTTGCTGGGGAAGTAGCCAGCAAGAGGAAGGAGCCAGGCAGGGTTTCTGGCTCCTAGAGCCCATCTGTGTTTTAGTATCTGGCAGAGACAAAAATCTTGAACATGTTTGTCCTGCTATGAGCCTGTGGAATGACATAATCTCTGCTGTCCCTTCTTACTCTTACAGTGTCTGCTGCTCCATTTTTTAAGGACACCCTCAAAGGCCCTTGCTGGGCATTCTTGGAAGAAGCTGGGCTCTCTTCCTTGTCCCTTGATTGCAGCCTCTAGTGAATTGTTAAAGAGGAGAGTTCAATCAAAGGCTGATCTTTGACTCTGACTCTATCTGACTCACAGTCTCCTCCATCCTCTGGCATCCCTGCCTTCCTCTCCTTTCTCTTTCTGAGACAGAGAAGGAAGAATGGCTTTGTATGTGCCCTTGATTGTTACCTCTACACCTGTAGTAAACATGCTTCTGAGACTCACAGAGCCCAGCAGCTGTCATCTCTTGCAAGGGTACTGGTTCAGTGGCTCCTTGACACAATTCGTGTAAAGTGCCTGGCCTCCAGAGGCCCTGACAGGTGATTGCTCTCTCTGCTTTCCCCTTGATAGGTGCTGCTATTTAACCTGGAGGAAGAACGGCAGGTTCTAGTGGAAAACCTTCGAGTGGCTCTGAAGGAGAGTGGGCTGAACTTCCAGGAGTGGGAGTTGCGGGAGCAGGAACTCATGAGAGCAGCTGTGACACGGAAGCAGCGGAGCCAACTCCTGGAGACCTTTTTCAGGCATCTTTTCTCCCAGGTGTGACTGTGGGATCAGATCTGTCCTTGCATGTCTGCCTCTGGTGGGTACCCGTACCTGCATGAGGCCATGGGGTGAATCTAGGGAAAGTCAGAGGTCCTGAGTTCTCAGCTAACAATCAATTCTGCTGTGATTCTGACCAAGTTGTAAGGAGATGCTCCTGCTTCATCCCAATTCCAAGCCCACTGTGAGACTCCAGAGTGACCAGGCCCAGGAAGGGGCTTTTCTGCATTTGTTACTTCTTTCTGCTCTCAGCCTGCCCACGCTTTCTTCCCTTTCTCATCTCAACCTGCCCAAAAGGCAGCAGACACATAGGGTAGGACAGTCAGTGTAAGGGCGGGACCCTTGCTCATCCCTCCTTGGGGAGTCTCCAGATGCCTCCATGGTACAGTAAGATAAGTAGGGCAGATGAGAAATGAATGCTAGAAAGACAGCTCAAGAGGCTTGCCTGAGGTTATACTGCAAGCAGGTGGCAGAGCTGGAACATAACCGTGGGTCTTTCGCCTCCAGCCTCAGGCTTTTTGTTCACTAAAGCAACTTGGTTGAAGCAACAAAGTTTACTTCATGAAAGCATAGCCTAGCTTGGATTAGCTGACAGGCAGGAAAGACGGGTGCTGTGGCCTGTGGCCTGCCTGCCTTTCTCCGTGTCTGTTTTTCTTATGCTGGGGCAGTGCCTGGTTGGGCTGGAGGTGGCCCAGGATGAGAATTCTCTTCTCCTGAGTCCACCTTTCTCTTCCCCACCCTGGGATTTTTTTCCTTAGTCAGAATTCTCACAAGTAAGCAACCTACTCAAGCTGGCATTGACTAAGGTGCACTTGTCTCTGGGGATACAGGGCTATCTCAGAAATTATAGTGGGAGGATTGTGATCTGGCCTGGATGGAACCAGTAGAGGAAATGCTGTCTCTCAGCATGGCCACTCCTTTTTCTTTGTGCCTCTGCCTTGCTCTCTGTATATGTCTGAGCATTTGGAGGAATGGGGTGGGCCACAGTTTCTGAATTTACTTTGTGTTCAAATCAAGGTGCTTTGGAACCTCTTGGTCTTGATTCTAGATCTCCTGGATCAATTGTGCATCCCTGGTCCAGTCAGTTAATGTAGAAGGCTGAGGTTCTGTAGAACAAACACAAGCCTAGGCGCCACTCACAGGGCCGATGGGGTAAAGTTGGGTGGGCATGTGCAGTGCATATACTTTAAAAGATGGTTCCTTCAAGCCTTAACAGGGCTTCAAGTCAAGGAATCCCTGGAATCTGCTTCCTTCCTTCTCTGCTTCTGCCTGGCTACAGGTGCTGGACATTGACCAAGCAGATGCAGGGGCCCTCCCCCTGGACTCGTCGCAGAAGGTGCGGGAGGCCCTGACCTGTGAACTGAGCAGAGCTGAGTTTGCTGAGTCCCTGGGCCTCAAGCCCCAGGACATGTTTGTGGAATCCATGTTCTCTCTGGCTGACAAGGATGGCAATGGCTACCTGTCCTTCCGGGAGTTCCTGGACATCCTGGTGGTTTTCATGAAAGGTACAGTAATTATCTAGATGGAAAAGGACAGTTGATCCACTGGAAATAGGGAAGCACTAGGGCCAGGTCTCCAGCCATGGCAGAAATCTGGGAGCAGCCAGCTAGAGGGCAAAAAACAGAGCGACCCCTTGTGTTCAGCAGTGGGCCACACTATTGTGAGACCCTTCTGGCCAACCTGTAATTCAGGCAGGTGCTGGGCCTCCTCATAGGGTCCTCCTTCTCCCAGGCTCCCCTGAGGAAAAGTCTCGTCTGATGTTCCGCATGTACGACTTTGATGGGAACGGTCTTATTTCCAAGGATGAGTTCATCAGGATGCTGAGGTTAGTCCAGTGGGACAGCCAGGAGTGCGGGCTGGGGTAGGACCACCAGGGGAAAGTGATGGGACATGAATGAAGAAGCAGGGACCACCTGCTCCTCATACACATAACTGAGATTCTTATACGTAGGAATGGGCTTAGGATTTGACCAACTGGGCCTCCCTTTGTGACTTCTGTGGGCCTGGTCAATGACCAGTGTGCCCTGTGTCTGGGCCCCAGGGCCCTTGTCAAGACTTGGTGGCTCCCCTTTTCCGACTCCAGGTCCTTCATTGAGATCTCCAACAACTGCTTATCCAAGGACCAGCTGGCCGAGGTGGTGGAGTCCATGTTCCGGGAGTCTGGCTTCCAGAACAAGGAGGAGCTGACTTGGGAGGACTTCCACTTCATGCTGCGGGACCACGACAGTGAGCTCCGATTCACACAGCTCTGCGTCAGAGGTAAGGTAGTCTGAGGGCATGGCTGGTTTAGCTGTTAGGCATAGCACTTACAACCCAAGTGCTTTTTGTTTAACTTTTTTATTATCAGAAGGATGACTATAGTAATAATAAATTTGTTATTTGTTAACTTCTAATAAGTATCCGATCTGGAGATACATATATACATCTATATACACACTTTTTTTTTTTTTTTTTTTTTTTGAGACTAGAGTCTTGCAGTTTTGCCCAGGCAACTGCAGGCTCACATTGCCCGGGGTACCACAGACTCAAGCGATCCCCAGCCTCAGCTTCCCAGGTAGCTGGGATTACAGGCATGTGCCACCACGCCCAGCTATTTTTTTGGGACTAGGTCTCGCTATATTGCTCCGGTGGGTCTTGAACCTGAAGACTCAAGCAATTCCTAGTCCTGAACTTACTTCTTAGGCTGCAATTAAAGGCATGTGCCACCATGCCCGGCCCAACATACACACATTTTAATGGAGGAAGGGTTCACAGGAAAAGGTATCAGTGCCCAGGACCCACAA
The DNA here is from genome assembly GCA_004024945.1 of Uropsilus gracilis. Taxonomy (NCBI): domain Eukaryota; kingdom Metazoa; phylum Chordata; class Mammalia; order Eulipotyphla; family Talpidae; genus Uropsilus; species Uropsilus gracilis. The sequence goes on from PVHY01021574.1 coordinate 11,922, forward strand.
AAGTCATAATGTAGCCCTGCTGGTGGTTGGGCGGGGACGGGCGTAGGGGGGCACAAGGTAAAATGGGAGGAAGACAGCTACTGCAGTTTTGCCTCTCCCTGCACCTTGTCAAAGGCATCTTGTTGTTGCCCAAGACAGTGTAGAAATAATGTCTTTTACAGCCTTACCTGGGGGATACCCAACTGAGTTGGGGTGTCGGTGATGGGTTTTGTTTACCACTTTTATCCCCTGGCAGAGTGCCTAGTAAATGACTGTTGAGTGCCCAGAGACTCATTTCTATTTCCCTCCCCCTCTTTCCTGCCCCACCTCTGACTGACTCAGGAGGGTGGGGGCTAGGTCAGGGTGAGGAAGGGGCAGGTAGCAGACACAGAAACTGTGTCCTGCTCTGAGCTGTTAGATGTTTTTATAATTTAGGTTCTCCCTGGGACATGTTGAGACCAAACTCAGCCCCTCCCAGAATTCTCAGAACTTAGGGGAGTCCAGTAACCTAGATCAGGGTGTGGGAAATTTCAGCAAGACATGGATAGGCCTATGGTCAAGCTTCCCCTGACAAGGAGAGGAGAATTGGTAGAGCAGAGACATGGAACTGTTGTTTCTGCAGCTTCTCACCTATCGGGGACCCTGAGGGCAACAGGCACCTGGGTCTGAGGGCAGAGCAGGTCAGATGACAGGAAAGGAACCCAAACCAAAGTCCCCACAAATGTCCAGCTGCAGATTAAGGATAGCATGACATTGCAAACTATTTTTATTTTGGTTTTACTTGTACTTTGTTTCCTCCAAATTTAATTTTGAGACATTTGAACCTGAATAAAAGATGCAAGAATAGTACAGAGTAGCCTTTTTCACTTTTCATTGTGATTTGTCACTTGTTCCCATTTGTGCCACCTTTGCTGTCTGCAGAACCATTTGGGGAAAGGGACATTTATACCTTGTTTTAAACACACTGGTTTCATTACATTTAGCATAGTCATTTTGACCTCTGGGCTACAGATCAGGGTAATCTGGTTTAGCACTTCCAAGCAGCCTAAAGATCTCCAGGCTTCCTGTGAGAATCTGGACTTGTAATTCAGACAAAACAGAAAACAATGGAATGACTCCTAGGGAGATCCCAACATTTTATTATGAACTTTTTCAAGCTCAGAAAAGTGCACCTAGATTCTACATTAACTCCTGCGAGGTTTTAAGTTGGGGGGCTGGGGGTATTTGGTTGGGGTTTCATGGCAGAATCATCTTAGCAGGCAGCTCATCTACAGTTCTGTACTCTGCCCCATAAACCTGAAAACTGTCCTAGGAGTGGGACTGAAGGTATGTACACTCAGGGAGCCCACTTGGTCAACTTTGTTTCAGGCTTTCTCCCTGCCCGCCTCTGACTGGTTCTAGCTTCCATTGGGAGAAAAGCTGAGGTTGGAGCATCCGAAGGCAGGGTGTTCACTGGCCAGGGACACTATACAGTGTCTGGGTGGGAGCAGTGGGTCCTATGCATTTGAGCTGGGCCTTCCTGGGCTCTGAGCAGCTCCTGAACCAGGTTCTATGTTACAGGGGTGGAGGTGCCTGAAGTCATCAAGGATCTCTGTCGGAGGGCCTCCTACATCAGTCAGGAGAAGATCTGGTGAGTCCCTGCCTGGGAATGTCTGAGGGAGGGCTGGGGATGGGGAGTTGTCTTCTGTTTCCCCTGAAAGACTGGGACCAGGGCCACCATTAGCCAGTGTACTGCCTTTGTGTAAATTAGAAAAAGGCACTCCTTACTCTAGGCAGACAGAGTCCTCACCAGGGAGGGCAGACTTCAGCCCATACTTGCTGCCTAGGTCAGATGCATTTATGAAGGGTGTAACTATATGTGACAGCCTTGTTTGGGACCCCCCCACGCACACCCCTCAGGATCTCACCGGATCTCTGGGAGTCCTTCTGTCCCCTGATTGAGAGTTATGACCCTTCTGAACTGAGTGGGTCTGGAAGCAGACTAGAGGTACTGGAGGACCAGGTGGCTAAGGTTCTCTCTTCTGTATCTACTTCCCATTTTGTTTTTGTTTTGTCCTAGTCCCTCTCCCAGAGTGAGTGCTCGTTGTCCTCGAGGTGACCTAGAGGTGGAGCTGACATCACAGAAACTGCAATGCCCCACAGCCACAGACCCTCCACAGGAGATTCGAAGGAGATTTGGCAAGAAGTAAGCCTGCTGTTCCCCTTGAGGGCAGGCAGTTTATTCATCCTTTCAGTATACATTGATTACCTGGTTCCAGGACTGTTGTAAAAACTGAGGGTGCCTGCAGGATGACCAGTTCCTTACAATCTAATGAGGCAGTCTGGTACGCAGATAATTAAAATGACCCACTGGTGACTTTTGCAGCAGTGGTAAGAGCAAGGGGCTTCAGAGGTTAAGGAAATGTTCACCTCTGTCTGGGAAGTTGCAGAAGGCTTCCTGGAGGAGATGTCCTTTGAGACTCCAATAAAGGGTAAGCAGAGAACCTCTGGAACCCATGGGAGTTGGAGCTACAGAAGAGGTTAAAGGGTCCCCTGAATGTGAGTGAGCACCGGGGTAGAGGGAGTGCACCCCCTGGGAAGAATGGACCAAGTAATCACTGGCGAGGCTATTTCTACACTGATCCTACACTGATGGACTGCTGAGAAGCCCTAAGGATCCTAAGCCTGCTTGGCTTAAATATCTCTGGGAGCCGGCTGCCCTAGCGTTGGGTTTTTAGCCTAAGGCCAAGCCTTCCTGTCTCTCAGGGTGACGTCGTTCCAGCCCCTGCTGTTCACCGAAGCTCATCGAGAGAAGTTCCAACGCAGCCGCCGGCACCAGACCTTGCAGCAGTTCAAGCGCTTCATTGAGAACTACCGGCGCCACATCGGCTGCGTGGCGGTGTTCTACGCCATCACTGGGGGCCTCTTCCTGGAGAGGGCCTACTGTGAGTGTGGGACTGCTGTAAGCGACAGCTTTGGGGCGGGGCCTGCAAAGAGTGACGGCAGGGGGGCGGGGCTTCCTGCGGGAGCGTGGGGCCGGCTTAAATGACCTTGGCTGGGAATCCTGTGGTGAGTGTGCTAGCCAGGACTGCGGTTGACCTCCCTCAGCCGTGCTCTCTCCTCTGCGCGTGCGTGGCTCCCCTCACCCACCTTGGGGTTCCCTACAGACTATGCCTTTGCTGCTCACCACATGGGCATCACTGACACCACCCGCGTGGGTATTATCTTGTCGCGGGGCACAGCGGCCAGCATCTCCTTCATGTTCTCCTACATCTTGCTCACCATGTGCCGAAACCTCATCACCTTCCTGCGAGAGACCTTCCTCAACCGCTACATACCCTTCGACGCAGCTGTGGACTTCCATCGCCTCATTGCCTCCACTGCCATCGTCCTCACAGGCAGGACCTGGGGGTCCCTGGGATTCTTTGCATGTCTTCCCACCACCTGCTGCCCCCTGCCTCCCAAACCCTATCTGGTCTACCTTCACTTAACTTGAGTATAAGTCTTGGATGGCCTTTTCATAGAATGAAGGTATCCTGGACAAGACCCCCTCTTTGCCCTTTCAGTGCCTCTTCCTACACTTTGTAGGCCACCTCACTAACCTCCAGCTGACAAATTACTAACACCCCAGTATGAGTGCACATTATGGATGCCATTTCCCAGTTTCTTAAAACAGAACAGAACAGAATTGTTCTTAAAACAATTCTGTGAGAGAAACCAAAGGAATGAACTTGTAATGGTATAATTTCAAACTGCTGTGGTTGTGTTCATGGACTCTGTATATATAGATCATGGGGAGGAGATGGACCTTAATAAGAAATCAGAAGTGCATATCCTTCTACCCTAGGTTGAGTGGGTTGAACCCCTTCCTCTCCACTCCCCCAAGCTGGGCTGCCCCAGGCTTATCCCCACCCTCTCTGGTCTTAGTCTTACACAGTGCAGGCCATGTGGTGAATGTGTACCTGTTCTCCATCAGCCCACTCAGTGTCCTCTCCTGCCTCTTCCCTGGTCTCTTCCATGATGACGGGTGAGTGTGTGTGTGTGGTGGTGTTAGGGGGTGGGTCAGGGGGAAATGGAGGGGATAGAGGGGCACTTGATAGAGGGATAGAAAGAAGCAAATTTTGTTCATCCAGAGGAGACTGTCACTTTGCCATTCATAGGAGCCCCCAGCCCCAAGTATGCAGTAAGGGAACTGGTGGCTGCATGGGATGCATCCTCTGGGATACATCCCTAGGACCATTCCAGAAGTTCTAGAGATCTTTCAGTGTTTTTCCTTGCTTTGTCTTTCCCACAGATCTGAGTTGCCCCAGAAGTATTACTGGTGGTTTTTCCAAACCGTGCCAGGTGAGAGGCCTCTCTGCTCCATGACTTTTTGGACCTGGCTCTGGGCTCAAAAATTGGTGCTAACTTCAAAAAGGCCCAGAAAGTGGTGCTAACTCGACAGGACAGCCCATTCTTACTGGCTTGGCTTACAAGTACACCAGGCTATGTTCTCTGGCCTGAGAACACTTCCTGGGCAATAGGAAGCTCTACATTCAAGTCCTCTTCTCTGAAGTGGTTCCTCCCTATGTGGAATGGAAATGAACATCCCCATTTCCATTACTCCCCAACATGCACACCTGCAATAACAGTGGCTTTGAGGAATACTGTGCCCCAGCTGCATGGGGGAGGGACCAAAGCTTGCTGTTAGCTGGATAGAGCCCCCCTCCCAATCACACCCCCAACTGTAGTCTGTCTTGACTAGGGTTGTTTAGGGACATATTCTTAACATCCTATAATCACCCATTTTAGACCTATTAGCTGTGAATCTATCTTTTCCAATGTTTCTTGAATTTATATTTTCAGCTCGTTACTTCCTTGGGGTAACAAATTTTCTACACTAACTCCCTCTGTGAAACACAGCATGGTTTTTTTTATATATTTTAAATTCTAAAATGGTCTGCTTTGAACTTCAGAGAGTGCTTGCTAATTCCTGCACACTGGGATTTAGTGGATAAGGCTGTGTTTATGCTCTTCTCTCCGTTCAGGACTTTACAGGCTTTGGTTAGATCCCTTCTTAACCTTTGCTTCTCCATGCTGTGGAGCTCTAATCATCCTAATTTCTGCCTCTCTCCTCTTGATCACTTGAGGGATCATTCTCTGCCTCCCCTCCCCCTGCATCTCCTGCTCTGGCTCCAGTATTGCTTTCCTGTGTACCCCAGACCTGGGATCTCCTGTGAGAGAAGGTGCCTCCCATAATTTCTGGTAGACCCGAGGGGACTTCGTGCTTTGTGCTGTGGCAACTGAGTGCAGCAGGACCATGAAGGGCAGGGCCTACAATGTCCAAAATCTAAGGATATTCATTCATTCTGCACACATCTGTATAAGGCTCGCAATGTGCCAGGCCCTGCAGTAGGCATTGGGATTCAGTGGTGAACTAGCTGAGCCTGGTTCCTGTTCTTGTGAACCTGAGAGTGGGAAAGTGACAGATGTGAAACAAGTAATGACACAGGTGCTTGAAAAGTAATATGTTGACAAGGTCTGTGAAGGGTGAGTAGTGGCTGTTGAAATGAAAGCTATCTGTGAGCAGTGGTGGTGGGGAGAGAGGGGAATACAAGAGGATGCTGGGGCATCCCTGGGCACCCTGAAAGCCTCAGAACAGACCCCCTCTTCAGATGCAGAGTCCTACATCTCTGCCTTTCCCTCCATGTTCATTTTGCAGGTCTCACAGGGGTTGTGCTGCTCCTGGTCCTGGCCATCATGTATGTCTTTGCCTCCCACCACTTCCGGCGCCACAGCTTCCGGGGGTTCTGGCTGACCCACCACCTTTACATCCTGCTGTACATCCTGGTAAGGGCTTTTGGCTGAGCCAGGCCAGTGAGGTTTCCAGGGAGGTAGTGAAGGTAGAGACAACAGTTCTCTAGCTCCTTGATCATTTCGAGCAGAGTCTTCACTCTTCTGTTTCTCTCAGTAGATGGAAATGGGGCTCCATATGCAGCCCTTGGAAAACAGACTCACTGGTATGGGTTTTGCTGTAGCAGTTGTGCTAGGCTGATCTACATTTCTTGCAGCTGCATGGGGGAAGGACCAAGCTAGCTGTCAGCTGGATAGAGCTCCCACATTATTTCTGCCCAGTCAGTATTTCCCCACTTTGGGTGGCTGAGTTGAGATCCTGGGTGGACAGTTTACATTTAAGGAGCATCACCATCTTTTTTTTTTTTTTTAAGAGAAGCTTATCGTAAATGGCTTCTGTCACTTTTGTTCTGACCCTGTTTTCTGTCTTAGCCACCGCACCCAGCTAAGTGCTACCTGTAAAGTTAATGGACTTGCTTGAAATATCTTCCCTTAGACTGCTGAGAAGATGGATTTTTAAGACTCCACCTGTCCCCTTTCCTTCCCTTTAACCCAGGTTCCTGCCTTCCTTCTTTTACATTCCCACCTTCTCTTTTTTCCTTAAACATCTCCTGGGTTTGTCAGCTGCAGCTTCATCTGGTTAGTTCCAGAACTGACCCTTCCTTCATCTGGTTAGTTCCAGAAATGACACAGATCTGTGACCCGATCTGTGCCTCTGAGTGATTTATCTACTTTACCCAACTTCTGAAAGACACATTCCCCAGAGGGCACCCCATGGGCCTTGCTGAAAAGCTAAACCAATTCCTAGGCTCCCATGTGTCCCCACCGATGATAGCTTGTCCATCAGCATTCAAGGAGCACAGAGGCCCTGTATTGTCTGACTCCACACAGAACTGTGCACAAGGGTCTCCTATGTCTCAGAACAAAGGGAGAGCGCCCACATTGCCTGGGTCAGACTGGTACATGTGGTTATTCCTCCCTCCTCCCAGGTGCAGTGCTGTCTTCATTGCTAGGTAGGAGGGCCTGTTTCCATTTTGCCTGAGGCTCAGCACTTCGGTTCTGAAGATGACTACCCAGCCTTGGCTTAGAATGCTTCACAGAATTAATGATGTTTATTTCCAAAGAAATCACTCCCTTCTTTGGAGGGTGTGGCTGTTTGACCCCTCCCTCCCCCACTTTCCCAACAATGGGTGGTGCCCTTGCATTGGAGTTACGCTGTTTCTGGTAAAGGTGGAGATAGTCTCCTTCTTGGTGATAAAGCAGCTACTTTGATCTGGTCCAGGAGAGTGACCAGTCTAGATTTTGGAGACAAGACCCTTTTTTGTTTTTTCTCTGGATTTTAAGAATCACTGGGCTTCAGAGACACCCTTCTTGCCCAAAAGGCCTTGAACAGTTCAGAAAAGCACAGGCCCCTCTGCAGAGCAGTTCAAGCCTGGCAAATTGGGAGCATCTCACTTGGGGAAAGCCACTGCTAAATCACCCACTGCCTTTCCATGGTCCCAGGCCGCGAATGCATGACTTCAGGCAGAAGAAAGTCACAAATAAAAGATTCCAGTGTAGAATAGACCTTGGGGAAAGAATGCCCAGGCTTCTGATCCAAGCTGAAGAGGGCGGGGGTTCAGGTAACCAAATAGAGGCTGTTCTTGGGCTCCTCAGCCAACCATGAGTCTGCAGCAGTCCTGTGGTTTCAAAGTAAAGCCAACACAAAATGGGGCATATAAACAGAGGAGTATGAGGTCACCCTAACATTGTTCTCAGTCTGGTTGGATGCTCAGAAAGCCTTGGGGGTGGGCGTGGGCTCCACAGTGAAAGAGGAAGTTGCTAGTTCAGAGACAGCCCAAAGAGGCTTAAGTTAGTCCTGTAGGCAAAGGTTTCAGAATTGATGGCTCAGTTGGGAGAAAGAACAGAATGAGTAACCAAGAGTTCAGTTTCAGTGGTATCTGTTGAGGGTTGTGCATGTACTTGCTTTGAGTACAGGAGGGGGAGAGGGAGATGCTAAGCTCTCTCTCTCTTAGGAACGTAGGATCTGCTGTGGAGTTAAGTGCCACGCACATAAAATGATCAAAATGAACACATGGTGTTATTTGCTGAGTGTTTCAAACACTAAGTTACAGAAACTCATTGAAGGATGTTTTATTTGAGTCAAACTGGCTAGGGAAGACATTGGGGAATAGATGGGCCTTGAGCCAAGTCTTAAGGGGAGATAAGGCCAGGTTGACAGGCTGATGGGAAACTCAAGAGCATTCCAGGTAGAAGGAGGCCATAAGGATAGGTGCAGAGGTGGGACTGATGGTAGAATATCCCGGGGGCAGAGGAGACATGTCTGGCTGTGGATGGCAAGACATGCTGGACTTGTATTGGTCAAGCTAAGGCTGAGGAACTGTGGCTCAGTGGAGGCCATACCATGTGGGGGAGCATAGAAAGAGAAGAGCAGAAAGTGAGGAAATCAGGCTTGGGCAACATGCAGGATTGGGGTGGGGGAAGGAGCAACAAAGAGGAGATGGGAAGAGGGAGAACCAGTAGAACATTGTAGGAGTAGCAAGGAGGGGGTGGTCACCAGTGTCTCAGCTGCCACAGGAAGGAATGTGAAAGGGAACTTTGGGCTTGGCTACTCATAGGGCCAATGAGGCTTCAAGGAGTAGGTCTTGAGGAGAGGTGGGGTCAGAGGGGAACCAGATTGACCCAGATTCAGTATCCAGCAAATGGAAGAATGGAAGAAAGGAGTGTCTGAACACATTAGGCAAGTTTGAGAATGGATCTGGGCTGGATAATACTTGTTGGTTTTTTTCACAGAAATGGAGGACCAGTTGAGTCCCCCTTTGAGTCTCCAATGGGAGAGGATAAATTGGGGAAACTCCTTTCATTGGCACAACAGTTTTTGAGTACCTACTGTTTGCCAGGAAGAAACTCCTAGGAGCTGAGTATAATAGTAAACAAAATAAAGATAGTCCCTACTTCTGTAGTGCAGGGGGGGGGGGGGGAGGTGAATAAGCAAGTCACTAAATGAAGAAACAAAGCTTTTGTAGAGAATTGCTTTGAAGGGAGTTAACAGAGAGATGTAATATGAGAATGAGGAAGACTGAGGAGGTGGCATTTCTGCTGTCTCCTGAAAAATGAAATGGTGCTAATCCTGGAGAAAATGAAGGGAAGGGGGTTCCAGGAGAGGGAACAGCAAGTACAAAAATTCTAAAGCAGAAAGGACTTGCCACATTTGAAGAACAAGAAGGGGAAAACCCCGGCAGGCAGAGGCCAGAACATTGCAAGGCCTTGTGGCCTTTTTCAAGCTGGTGATGACATGATAAAATAAATTTTAAAAAGTCACACTGGTTGTCTCGAAGAGAGTGGATCACAGTGGGAAGAGACCAGTTAGGAGGTTACTGCATGAGTGCAGGTAAGAGGTGGTGTGGCCTGGTTTAGGAAGATACCAGGGAGATGCCTATAGATTCATTCATCAGGGAAATCTGGAGAGTAGGGTTGGGAGTGGTTAGGAACCTGAAAGGTGCATAGCACACAGTGGGGATTGGATGTGCCTTTTTGGGTGAATGTAGGGGTCTAAGGCCTGAGCTGGCCTCAGACCCTATTGAGGGTGTGGCTGCACCTGAACCATACTCTCCATTCTATCCAGCTCATCATCCATGGCAGCTTTGCTCTGATCCAGCTGCCCCGTTTCCACATTTTCTTCCTGGTCCCAGCACTAATCTATGGAGGTGACAAGCTGGTGAGCCTGAGCCGAAAGAAAGTGGAGATCAGCGTGGTGAAGGCGGAGCTGCTGCCTTCAGGTACCAGCTTAGAGGCTGTCAGGGGACCAACTTAGTGGTACTGAAGAAGCTGACAGGGCAGAGTTGGGAACTCACACCTTCCTGGCCTGACTCAGTGAGTCAGCAGGGGTTCTGGGGTGGCAAGAAAGATGTAAGAGATGCTTTTAGCCAGAGGATCTGAGCTTCTCTCACAATAATGGAGCAGCCCGGGCCAGGCTAGGCCTTACCCTGCTGACCACTAGCCCCTAGGCTGCCTAGTTCTTATACTGGACATGCCCAAGGGGAGTAATGATTTCTGATGGTGGGAGGGCTCCCGTCATATTCTACAAGCAGGGCTGAGGCTGCAGGTGGGGGCTCTCTGGAGGCCACACCATTGCTGGATTCAGGACAGCAACCTCCCCTCCTCAGGAGTGACCCATCTGCGGTTCCAGCGGCCCCAAGGATTTGAGTACAAGTCAGGACAGTGGGTGCGGATCGCCTGCCTGGCTCTGGGGACCACTGAGTACCACCCCTTCACACTGACTTCTGCGCCCCATGAGGACACGCTCAGCTTGCACATCCGGGCAGCAGGGCCCTGGACTACTCGCCTCAGGGAGATCTACTCACCACCAACGAGTGACAGCTGTGCCAGATACCCAAAGGTGCCCAGGCCCAGCACATGTGTAGCACATGTTCCCACGTCCCCTTTGCCTTGGCTCTGCAGTGCTGGACTCCCCACCATGTTCCTTACCATCCAGAGACTGGTTGTTCCAGATCCTGCCACGTGCCCTGATTGTCCCCTCACAGCATAAGCTTACCTGCCTTTCCCTGCTTCCTATTTCTGACTTCACAACTATGGTGGAGGATGAACTTAACTCAAATCCACTCCCTTCCCTGTAGCTGTACCTTGATGGACCATTCGGAGAGGGTCACCAGGAGTGGCATAAGTTTGAGGTGTCAGTGCTGATAGGAGGGGGCATCGGGGTCACCCCCTTTGCCTCCATCCTCAAAGACCTGGTCTTCAAGTCATCAGTTAGCTGCCAGGTGTTCTGTAAGAAGGTGAGTGACCCTCCTCCCACCAGCCCAAAGCTTTTTGCTGCCTATCGCTGTCCATCTGGCTTCTTTGATAAGACTGAGTTGGCCTCACCCCAAGGAGCGGTGAGGATATCCCCAGATGCTAAAGGATGTGGTTTACACAGACTGCTTCCCAGTTACAGGCACCCCACATAGGCTGCACTGTTGGAAGAGGGAAGGGCACATTTTGGGTGGGGCACAAGTGAAACTGGCTCTGAGGAGGAGAGGTGGCAAGACAGGGCTGGTGGGCCAGGGTGGCTCCAGGAACACAGCCCAGGCCCATAGGCCCTTAGGCCCCCTCCTCAGTGAAGTGGGTCCCTTCACCTCAGCTTGGCCCTGGTGGCAGGCCCCTGCTTGTCACTTTGGGCTTGGCAGGTGAGTCAGGGGCACAGGAATGTGTTGGGCAGAGGCCCAACTTATGTGCTGTCAGCATTCAGAGGATGACAGCTTCCTCCTCTTCTGTTCCTGCCAGCTTTGCCTTTGCTCCTTAACCCACACAACCTCTTCAGGAGAAGTGAGAGCTGGGTCTCCTTGGTCTCTCTCTAAGCCTATTCCCAAGCTCCTGGCATCCAGCTGGGAAGACCCTGAAGTGGATTTGTGATAAGCCATTTAGCAGGACCTCTCCTTCTGGGTAGTTTGTGGGTAGAGATCCGAGCAGCCTGATCTATCCCTTGCCCCCATCCCAGGCTATGTAGGGAGAGGCACAAGCTGGCCAAGACCAAAAGAGTTCAACTGGTATGGAGATCTCTGGGATTTAGGGACCTGAGATGATTTGGATGATCTGCCATGTGTCCCCAGATCTACTTCATCTGGGTGACACGGACCCAGCGGCAGTTCGAGTGGCTGGCTGACATCATCCGGGAGGTGGAAGAGAATGACCGCCGGGACCTGGTGTCAGTGCACATCTACATCACCCAGCTGGCTGAGAAATTTGACCTCAGGACGACCATGCTGGTGTGTCAGGGTCAGCCAGGCCAGTGGGCGGGCCTCCACCTGCACTAGAAGCTAACTTGGTCCCATCTGACTCCAACCTTCCTCTTCCACTCTTCCCCCCCAGTACATCTGTGAGCGTCACTTCCAGAAGGTGCTGAACCGCAGTCTGTTCACTGGTCTGCGCTCAGTCACCCACTTTGGCCGCCCCCCCTTCGAGCCCTTTTTCAACTCCCTGC
>PVHY01021575.1:0-23681 GCA_004024945.1 Uropsilus gracilis
GCTTATTCATTCAATGAATTTTACTTGCGTGCTTGTTATGTGCTAACAAAACTCTCTGAATGGAAATGCATAAAACCAAACCAAACCAAACCAAACCAAAATAAGCTGTTTAAGACAGAATGGTGAGAATAACAGCAAATAAGCAGTGAAAAAAAAGAATATATCATGAAAGGTGTCCAAGTTAGTATTGTTAAACCAAATACATGTAACCACTACTGAAACTTGAAAAGCTACTTAATTGCTGACTATATATCAAAACTATCCCAAATAGGACAAATATTTTCATATCAAAATTCTGCCATTGTCAATATATTTAAACAAGTCTCCATTCTAGTAAGTACACAGATGTTTTGGTTTTGAACTGGTCACTAAATGCAGTATCTTGATTATTTGTGAGGTAACTTTGCTTTGATTCCTATCACTTTGTATGTGGTCTATAACAAAATAGCTTTTCCTTTTGTGATTTCTTATTGACTCTGGCTCTTTCTAGAGTTGTTCCAAAATTATTTTAACATTAAAGAAGAAGAAACATGTGGCATAATGTTGAAAGCTGATCATTTTCCATTTGTATTTAGGTATGTATTTTAGCCAGTGAAATTAATAAAATTATCTTAAAACTTTATTATCACTTAATAAACTTTACTGAATGTCAACTTTATGAATAATATTCCAGTTTTCAGTAGTAGTACTTGGGGTTAGGCTTGTGTCTTGGCTTATAGTCAACAATAAAAATATCAATATTTGACGGATTTGGGAAGATCAGTATTGGGTAAAGTGAAGGAAGCATAGACTAGACTATAAAAATGTCTTGTTTATAGCAAAATCCCATAAAAAGACCTTGCCTTTACACACTAGGATTGTCTGCATGAACATCAAAAAATTTGCACCATTAGGATTTGATAAAGAACCTCACTTGTTAGGGCCGGGCATGGTGGCTCGTGCCTGTAAGCTTCAGCCTATGAAGTGGCCAGGGCCAGGGATCTCGGTTCGAGTCCCACCTGGGGCCTGTAGTGAGAACTAGTTCCCCAAAAATACAACTGGGTGTGGTGATGCACGCCTCTAATCCCAGCTACCTGGGAAGCTGAGACTAGGGATTGCTTGAGTCTGTGGTACTCCAGGCAAAGTGAGCCTGTGATTCGATGGGCAAAAATAGTGAGACCTAGTCTCAAAAAAAACAAAACAAAACAAAACAAAAAAAACAAACCCTCACTTGTTAAAGTTTGTGTTTTATCCAGCTGAAAAGTGGAAAAAATACTCACTTTTGCTTTTGCAGTATTCACTAGAAGTCATAAAAATTGGGTAAACATTTTAGAAACAAATACTGGCAATAAGAAATGCTATGTTCGATTAGTCATTTGAATTGTTTGTGGGAGGTGTGAGTAAAAAAAAAATCTTGATTCTGATAGAAAGAGGAAGGGTTAACTAACAGATGCTGGGTAAACAACAGAACAACTGCACAGTCTAAGTTAAAATTTAAACCATCACAGCTTTTCTATGTATACCTTACTATTTCCTGAACCACAATAATAATGTCCTGCAAGGTCAGCCTAACAATCTACTTGGCAATATTTGGATTTGGTTATATTAATTATTTGCTGGGGATGAGAATAGAGTTCTGCTACTATTGAATAAATACAAGTGATTGTATCTTTTCTTTGAAGCATATACTATCCCAACAAAAGAGCTCAGGAAAGGATGGGTGGCAAAATAATATAGCAGCTTAACTACTTAGGAAACAAAAGGAAGATAATGACCTAACTCAGAAAAGACTTCAAGTTTTTTTTTTTTAATTTGATTATGCAACCTTATTTGTCCTTTATTGTTTAGAATCATTAAAAAAGAGCTTTTTGCATCTTGGAAAGTTTTTGGAGAATACTTTTTCTGACTTTAACTTTCTAGAAACATCTTTTATTGCCTTGGTCATTCTTGCAAATACCATTTTTATTCTGTTGCCCTTCTTTATGTGACAATGAACTAAGTTGATTATGTCAGTTTACATGTTTCTAATTTGGAAGAATGCACATGCCAAGTTATGGTGAATTGCTATTTTGATTGTTGTTGAACACTTGCTGTTCTCTTTCTTCTTCTTGTTTCTCGGTGTGGCTGGGCACTATATTGGGATTCTAACTGAGTTCATGATACTGAGAAAAGTTTTTAATTATTTGTACTTATTATGTCTTTCACACCAGAGTCTGTAATGATTAGCTGAGGTTGTAATAGTGTCTTTCTGGGAATTATAATTTTAGAGCCAACAAAAGACTTGAGACTGTTAAATTCTTGGACAACAAAGAATTAATAATAACGAAGATATCTTCATGTATGTCAATTAAATTTGACTTAAACAGACTATTCATTTTTTCAGTAGTTACTTTAAATGATGGACATGCACACTTTTCCAAGTCTTTGGATGAACCTTTTACTTGTAGCCAGGGTAACCCAGGGGAGTCACTGTGAAAAGCAAAGTGTATTGTAGTGTAGGAGTGCTAGACCTACTGCCCATTCCTTGCTTACACAAGCTGATGTTCCGCAAAACATAAAAATGATCATATATTTTCCTTCTAGCCAACCTCACACTGTCACTCTATAACTGTTAGACTATGTTTGTGTAGGATATACAGTTTTACTTCTTGTTTTGTAAGGTGTCTCAAATGTATTGAGCTGTAAAGCAAGGTACTGATATATCCACTGGTAATTTTTATTTTCTTTCTGCTTAAGCCATTTGAAAAAGCTGACGATCCCTTACTAGCTTAAGCTCAGAGTGCAGAAAATAATAGCTTATAACATTCCCATGGTGCTTTTTTATAGTTATTTCTTTTCCTGGTACTTAATATTTTTCCTTCTCTGAGTGACAGGTTTTTACTCCAGCCTAAAACTATAGGTGTTTGGCTGTCTCTTTTTGATTTAATGCTGCATACTGCATTCTAATGCTACAACATGTGTGTACAATAAATTTTCTTGTAAACTGAGGGCTTCAAGGCTAGAACTCTGTCAAGCTTATATTTTCAGTGCTCTTGAAATATTTCCCACTTAGCAACCACTTAGCATTATTTGAAAAGCTTTTATGTGGCATGCCAGTCAAAAGGATGATTCTAACCAAAGAAAGAACAATTTAGAGCTTGACTTTAGAATTAGCACAAGTTTTGTAGGTGATTCAACAACTCTAATAATTTGCCTTGGAAGAATGTGAGCAGGGCAACATTTTATTTTTATTTATATAGTATATACTAAATGATAACTGTATATCAGCTACCCAGATTTTATCTGCTTTCTTAAACTAAAAATTTTAATTATTCCATTTTGAACAGAAATTCATAAAAAAACAGAATATGAGACAGGGATAGTAATGATAAGAGCACAGGTGTAGCTTGTATTGGATAATTATGTTTTTTTTTTTTTCCCTAACAATAATATTGGGATGAGATGGGTGTTTTCCTAGATTAAAATGTCTGTGTTGGTGTTTCAGAATTTCGTAGGATACCTCTTACATCAAAACTGATTTTCCATCACTGAGTTCAGGAACAAGTACCACTGATTATACCAGTAGCAATGGGGTGAAGGGGAAATTAATTCACTGTATTAATTTTGCAGTTAATGTAGATGATCCTTGCTACTATGTGTTCAACAAAGATATGTAAGTATCTGAAGAACATGGAGAAGTATGATTAGAAATAGAAAAACTGTAAAAATTTGGTAGAGGGCCTCAAATACTATAAGTCATTGGAGGGGTCAGGGTTAGATTTAGTGAAGCAGAAAATGAAGAGAATTATAGCCTTTTTTTTTTTTTTTTAAATCTGTCTCCAGCTTTATTGTTAGACAGTTGGAACTTCTGAACATGCCCCATCTATGGACTCTATCTTGCCTTAGTTTGTGATCCATTCTTGCCTGAGGCATTTTTTTCTCCCTCTTGAGAAACCTGTAAGTGAAAACCAACGTATTACTAAACTTGTTGAATGTGACCAGGTGCTCAGATACAGGTGATATTCAGCTCTTTGCTGTGCACTTTACTAGTACTTGAAAGGTTGGTTAGAAGGCACTGGGAGTAGGGAGTCCCCACCCACATGCTAAGCAGAGAATTCTGCTGACAATACTCCTCAACCCAGGTCACCACCCACAGGGAACCTTAAAAATTCTAAACAGAGAACTAACATTCCACAACCCAAGTGTAACCCTCAGGCCCTTTGACTCTCTGGCCCTCTGGCCATAAGCAAAAGGAATTTCTACCTCTCCCACCACAACAGCAGAAAAAAACAAACAAACAAAAAACCCACAAACTATTGGTTCCTCATACCTGCCCCCCCCCCCGTCTCCCCCCAAGCCCCTGCCCCTAAAAAAATAACCCCTCTTCAACACAGGTGTAACTTCACTGACCTTGTTCTAGGTTCCCTGAACCTGCCAGAATGCGGCAATAAAGACTTGTCTTTATTTTACTTGACCTGCCTTCTATTCTTGCCACCGTCCAGCCCAGCCACATGGGAACAGTGCCTGAGGGAAAGGGTGAGGATGCAATCAGGATGATCAAGGCATTCTCTTGGGCAGGAGGGCACAGTGACATTTCTCTTTTTACATAGTTCAGCAGTTACAACAGCATTTTGCTTGACATCAGTTTTACTGGGGGCTAGATTTCTGTAGGCCTCTGCTTATCTAGGATAGATGATGATCACCAGATCCTCTATGGGATGCCTTTGTTATCTAAACTGATTTATTTTGCAGGACTTCTTGATACCTGTGCCTGCTCAGGCATGCAGGACATGCTGTCAGTAATTTTATAGTTCCTCATATTTGTGCAGACTCATTCAGTGGGCAGCCTTCATTTTCCCTCCCGAAAGTTCCCACTTTTCTATTTCATTTCACAATTGGCCTGTCTTAGGGGGAACATCTCAGCCTCATGGTTCTTATCCATCATGGGAATCCCCTGGAGCTCATGTCTTGAGGGATCCTGTCTTCGGTTGATACCCCAGGTGATGTCTTCCTTACCAGTCATCAGCCATACTGTTTATAAAGGGTAGGGGCGGAGCTTTAGGCTATGTATCTCGCTGGACACAGTGTTCAACGTGGTAACTAGTGCATGCACAGTCCAAGGAACAATGCACAGAAACAGGACAAGCACCAGCAGTGACTACCAAGGAGCTTAAACCACTCCAGTGGTGTGAACCAATTAGGTGCTAACCCATGAATGCTTTTAAGAATGTCTTGAACTGCCAGATCTATATCATAGGACAATTTTGAAGCATGCTGCATCTGCAAGATGGTCTGGTGAAGCCGCAGCAGCAAGTCTACAGACAAATTGGAATGGGGCCATACTCCTTGCAAATGATTTTTGATGTGATCCCATGTAAATTCAGTATCATTGTAGGTGACATTTGTCACACAGAAATGATTATAGGTAACACAACACATGAGGGATTGTTTAATTTTTAAGTTCTGAACCTGGTCTCCAAGAGTCATGACCATGGCATACAGGGCCCCTAGTCTAGCCTACATTTTTGTGTCCAAATCTTCCTGGGTATGTAAGATGTGGGTAATGTTAGCTGCAAGGTCACTGACATGAGTTACAGTTTGGTTTTCATGTCCTTTCAGTACTCACAGTAAAGAAACGAATCTGTGCGGATACCCACCCTTAATGTACATTTAGGAAGGGAAGAGAGGGAGAGGGTAAGAGAGGGGGGAGAAGAGGAAATGAAAGGGGAGGTAGGGGACCAGCAAGAAAGGGGAGAGAGGGAGGAGCAGTTCTGTTGTTCACACTCATCATGGTTGATCTGAGTGACCGTGACGCCACAAAACCTGACATGAAACATTAAACCTGAGATGCCTGGCTGTAAATATTATCTTGGACATGGGTCATTGCTGTCCCCTAGATTTCTAAACGGCATATTGTCTTTTCTTTTGTTTATTATCATAAAGAGATTCCTACATCCTAAGTCTCCATTCCATATGCTCTTGTTATTAAACTCTGCTATCACCCAATCCAGAATTACCACTTGGAAATGTGTCTATAATAATAATACTTCATATTTACAAACATCTTTTGAGTGATGGGATGATTCTAGCTAATTTATATTCACTATTTTATTTAATTGTCTCATTAGTCTTATATGTTTCTCACAAGAAACTTTTCCAAAAGTCTCAAGGTTAGTAACTAGTAGTGTATACAATTAAATTCAGAAGTGTCCCTTTTATTTATGCCACAATATCAAGCTGTATTAGTTTTAACCAGCTTCTCTTATATTGAACTGAAAGCTTGCTACTGATTCTCTGTTGACCAGACAAATATTCTTTGTACATGAACAGACTTAGACCAACCTTCTGTCTACTGTTTTGAGTATTAGCCATTGCCTACCCATGATAGACTCTCAGCACCTCATAGTATATCTCAAGATTGTCTTTATGATATTCCATATTTGTTTTCCTTGACCTGGGTGACCTCCCTTGCAAATCACATTTCATATCTATGATTACACACTGAAGAGGGCCAGCAATTGTGTCATTTGTATATTTAGATTTATTTGGTACTCCAATGAAAAATTCATGAATGTACCCACAATGCTTTAGTACCAACTGAGACATTTAGATGAGGTAGTGAGTGTATGTTCCACCTCTGTAGTTCTGATGCTGAATGTCTTCATCTTTATGTATTTCTGTTTTAAATAATACATATATTTAACTGTAATTGTATCCTTTTTTTAATTTGGAAAAGTGTTTTAAGAATTTATAAAATATTAATGCACAACTGATTATTTGTATATATGCATATTTCTTATTTGGGGGACACATCACTTTGAAGATGGTCCTGTGCCAGTTGTGGCCATTTCCTTGTTTGTGTTCTATTGAGAATATTGTTATATTGAGAATAGACTCTTTTGAAGCATCTCACATTCCTTAATCCTTCTTTTGAGTATCTTATCGACTACTAGTGAAGTGACAGTTCCACTTAAAGACGATGTACCACTGTCAAATATGCAGTAATGCTTGTGTTAAATAAACACATATATGTTGAGATATAAGATATTTGAAAAGATTTTTGATGCACTTTAATGTATTGAAGGTTCTGAGAAACCCAATGAAATAAATCTTTTTACTCTTTACTGTACTTATTTGACTACAGAATTCCCTTTTCATATAACAAATGTCAACATCCAATCTATGAAATTGGGGCTGCATGTAGCATATGTTGATAAATGTTACTCCAGGGACTCTTGATATTCATTAGAGAGAGTTGAAAAACTTAACCAGACTCTGTGCTCTTCAAAATGGCTGAAACAAATATGGAGAAATGAATGGTGGGGAAACCTATTAAAATGTGCTAATCAACATATGAAGGAATATATATCAAATATAAAAATTTCCACTATAATTTAAAAATTTCAGAGTGACTATGTGGGTCTAATTTCAGTAAGATGATGTAACTGGAAAAATAATGTTTCTCAATGGAAAATACAGAAAATCTTGCTATGATGCTCTGTCCTAAAGTTACCATGATATGTGTCAGGAAATCAGCCCATCTGCATGCAGAGCGCACTGCCAGCTGATAAGCTCCCTTCGTTCAAATGAGAAAGCACCTTCTGTGGTCATAGTCTTCTGTTTGATTATTAGGATTCTCTTATGCTATCAAGTGTCAATTAGGAAGAATAGGCAGTATTTCTAAATCATACCCAAAATAATTTAAAGGTTCATAGTCATACTTTTTAATTTCCAGAGAAAAATTGAAAATAAGACTATGAAGTAATTTTTCTCCTTCTTTAATTAACATATAATATATAAGTCTAATCCTGTCATAATTTTAAAAGTAGTACTACTTTTTTCTTGTTTATTCAACAATTAACATTCAGCACATCTTTATAGAACATCTGTGTTTATCTTGCAAAGATACAAAGGTATTCCAGATACTATTTCTACTTTGCTCTCATGAAACAAATACTCTTCTGGGTATTTTTCAGCAGTTCCTATGTTAAAATGATCCACAGGTGCCAGAAAAGGCCTGAACAAAGGAGGGATCATTAACTTTCACACTTGAAGTATTTTTGCATTTTTAAAATTAAAATAATTTAATTGAAAAGGTTAAGAAAGAATAATCCATGTGAACAAAGGAGAAAGGAATATTTTAAGGAAAATATGTACTAAGACATTGCTATTTGGAAGAACAAGGTGGTTTGTAAAGGGATCAGTGGGTACCAAGTTTAGCTGATGTCTCGAATGCTGATAGGAGTGGAAGTAATAAAGTTGGAACTGCTTATGGAGGCCTTTGCATAATAAGTAAAAGACTTTTCACTTGATTCTCTAGGTGACTGTGGAGATTCTGATACATTTTATGCTTTTGGGACTTGCCTTTTAGAAAGAGCACTCTGGCAGAAGAGTAGACTGGGTTGAAGAGTTGCACTGCTTTCATAGACTCTAGACTATACCTTAACACTTAACCATTCCTGATATCTGATTCTTGTTTACTTCACAAAAATTTTTATTTTAAAAAACAAATTTCTACTTATCTATACTGTTTTAATAAAAAATGTTCTTGTCTTTCCCTTTCCTCATTAAAGAATGACTAGAGCATAAACAGATGGTTTTTCTGCTACTTCAATCAAACTTTCAAGTCTGTAATTTCAGTAGGACCATTTTTCTATTATTGTGTTTCTACTTGCCCTTCTATTAAATTGAGATGGCTATTTGGCATATAAATGATAAACAAGAGGTAACAAGATACTTTCCACAGGACTTGGGGTCCTTTTCTCAATTGTCCTCAGTTTCACTTTTAGAATCTTATTAAGCTTGGAAGTAGACCATGCATGAAGGATAATATGCCTTGCTGTTAGTAAAATGAGTGCTGTTTCCGTGGTAATCACCTTAGATTGGCTCAGAACAGCGTACCCACTTCTGTGGCTGCATGGCGAGAACACTGTTGCTTAGTATGACAATGTCAATGGAATATGCCATTCTATTAATCTCCAGCCATGGGATACAGAATTTGCTACATAATGTGATGATCAGCCATTTCTGTTATGATTTTATGGAAAAGGCCAACTGGCTAATGTTTTAATTATTGAGGGGATATTTTCACAGCCATAGCACAAAATTCACTTAGGATGATGTCTGCACATCTCAAGGACAGTCGGACTATCTTGAAGGGCACTGGAAAGTTTGTGTGGGGTTTTGACAGATAACCATTTTTTTCAAGATTTAAATTGTTTTGATTATAAAAAATCTTTATTGAGGCATTTTAGAAAGTATATCATTATTTAAAAACTGCTCATAGTTCCACTGCCTGAGGAAATCATTATTCAAATATTTAGTACTTTTTTCTGTTCATATTTACATTTACTTCTATACGAATATCCATATCTTTACCTTTAATTCCATTGGATAAGACTAACAATTAATTTTTATGGACTCCATAGTATAGTTGAAGTATTGCTCTAAAGCCTTTCCTTATGTCATCTCAGATTGCTCACAAAACTTTTAGATATTAATATTATCTGTACTTTATGAAAGAGGAATTCAGAACCAAAAAATTATGTAACTTCCCCTCAGTCACACAGCTTTTAAGTAGCAGAGTCATATTGGAATGCAAGCTTCAAAGCTCAAGCATGTATATTCATGTATTTGTGTTTAGATACATATGAAAATAGAACAAGTAGAGCATATGGCTATATATTTAATTTGATTGTAATCATGCTCTATTTAGTTTCATTCAGCCTTTAAATTTCTAGTAGTGAAAAAGTTGCATCTCACTAGAAAAATCATTTGTATAATGACTCTATATCTTGAAAACCTGCTGATTTACACAATTGGAATAAAGTCCTATTGTCTAACCTAATATTCTGAATATTAAAGTTTGTTCAAAGTAAGTTTTCATTATATAACATTTTCACTATAAATCTGAAGAGAATTTATGATTTTAAAGGCATTTAATTAGGGACATTGAAATAAAATTCTTATACTAGATTGGTTACATAATACATAGAACACTAATTTTAACTCTATATGTGAGTGTCAGCATTGACTCTTACTTTTTGATGTAGCAGGTTTTTAGTTTTGATATTTTAAAAATTGAGAAATGATCTGTGCTTCCAAAATTTAAGCTCATGTAACCACATGCTTATCAGATACATTGTTTCTGTGATTCAAGAAGATTTCTTTGTGTTTTTCTTGACCCAAATTCTCGTACAATTATATAGTGCTATAATGAATCAGTGGCATCAGCCACTGTATTTAATTTTAAAAGATAGAGTAGATTTTTATCCCCTTCATATGTATTTAGCCTTTATGCTAAATGAAACCTTCTGTGCTTCAATTATGAGTTTTCTAGTTCTCAAGCACAGCTTACTTGGAAAAAATGGTGTGATAAAGTAAATAGATCTTATCTACAAATTCTAAAACTATTTGCAGTGTTACTTTGGCATCCCATGTGATTATATCTAATTTAATTGTGGAAATTATGACCAGGCTTTCTGGTAAACATCAAAAAGTTTCTTTTCTTGCTGAAAATGAGAGGTGGAATGTCAATAGGAGTATTTTGGTTTCAAGTCTGTCTGGCTAGTTGACTTCACTGGTTACAGTATGGTGCTAATGAGGCAAGTTCAAGGGTTAGAGCTCCTGTGTGGTTTAATTAGCTCCATGCTGAGGAAAACCTCTGCACTAAAGGCTGGGATAATTCTCTCACTCTTGACAGCTGTATCACCAATGCATGCAAGGTAGAAGGGGTGAAAGAACTCAACATTATTGGCAAAAAATTCATCACAATTTATGAATAAACTGCCGTTGTGAATGGATATTATTTGACCTCAAAATTGCTGTTCTCTAGAAGACACATCTCCTTAAAGTCTTTTTTCTACAGTTAAGTAGACAAAGATATGTAGTAACTCAAAAAACAAAACAAAACAAAATCACTGGAATTCTCTGTTGATTTCCAACACCTTTGAAAGAATCCAATAAAAATACCCTAATCATTAGGACATGCAAAGAGAAATAGTGAAGATGTGGTCTGCTGAGCCTTATGATTATTTACCCTGATTAATACTAAATTTTCTTAACTTAATGTCACTTTGTTTTTATTTTTATAAGCCTGAAAATTATAAAACACCATGAAAATGTATCTTACACATATCTTTACCAAGGATTCATTAATTTAGCTACTTCTCTATTATTTATTTTTATACTTTATTTATTTAAAATTTTTCTTACATCATTATAGTTCCCATAATTCTCCCACCACCATATCATCCATAAACATCATCAATATTTATTGATTAAATTTTGTGAGTCATTGGAGATACTTTGGCAGACTTATGGAGATATGGTCCCATTATTCAAGAAGATTGCAGTCAATATAAGGGAAAAGGTTAAACTATAAGCTGTAAATAATGATCAAATTAAGGAATCACCGACACATTAATGATCTAAACAATTGGCTATGAAGGGTGGTATAGTGCATAGTTTGGACCCAAAGAAAATATTTTATTTATTTTTTTTGGTGGGGGTTACATAACTATTTAAAAATATTTATTTTGTAATTTCATACAATATTGGTCACGTTTATATCGTTGTTGTTCCCCTTGGGTATGGCCCTCCCTTCCATATTGTCCCCCTATGTCCCCACTGTACTCCTTCTACCTTCCTCCCTTGTGTCACTTCAACTCTTCATTGTGCAGGTCATTGACCCATGTTCGGCCCACTGGTTTTTTTGTTTGTTTGTTTTTTAACTGGGTGTGGACTTGCACTTCTGGAGAGAAACAGTCCAGGCTGCTTGAATGCAGGAGTAGCTGAGGTAGAGTCAGGCTAAACACGTCAGGAACTTGTAGAGCAGATATGTGGTGTGGTTCTTCAGGATCCTTTCTGGTACCCGTCATGTGGTACTACTTGTGTGCTGTGTAGTTCTATCTTCACTTAGGAGCCCAAGTTCCAGTCAGTGTCAGTGAAGACTTTCCTTGCTAGGGTCAGACTTCCCCAGGTGGTTGATCCAGTTCTCCATTGTGTTAGCAGTTCTGCCATCGGGCCACAGGCACATCTCTGTGGCTTTCTTGCCATGTTGATTGGTAAAAGAGGGAGCCTCATTCATGTAGGACAAAACTGTGAACCAAGGATTTGGTTTCCCAGACCTGGAGAGGATGCAGGTAGAAATCTGTGACAGGTTACCACAATCGCTGATTTCATGTTCTTGTCTCAGTGGTTCCTAACACAGTGCTTGTCCCACCCAGGTGGTGAGTGTATCCAAGGGCATTATTGCTTCCTTTCCTCTGCATGATAGCTGCAACTTGAGAGACTGGAGTTTTCATTTCTAGTGCAGATCTGATTGAGATTGGAGTAAACTAGAGGTGGGAAAATCCTGCTTAAGCCTGCCTGGCAGAGATTCCCAGGCCTCATTCCCTGCCCACTTGGAGGCAGAGGCCAGCTTCCCCAGCCTAAGACCCCTGGACCTGAGATACTTAACTCCTGAGATCCTGGTGGTATAGGACTCACCCTTGCCCCGACTCTTGCCAGCAGCCTGGGCCATGGCAGGTGTGTGCTGGAGTTCTTCTCCATGGGCCTGAGCTGTCTGAAGGCCAGACAAAATATTTTAGATCGAGGTGAAAAGGAATGTCTTTTTAAGGAGGAGAAATTTCAGCTAAGCTATGGTCAATGAGAAGGAAACTTCCATGCAGAGAAAAGAGGGGACTGCATCCCTAGGATATTTAAAATGAGCAAGTTCATATGTCAGGAAGGGAAAAATATTTGGACAAGTGAGAAAAGTGCTTAGCAGGAATAAGGAATAAAATACAGAGATCTGTAATTACAGTCCAGGTAAGGCCTTGGTAATTATTTTTGTAAACTTATTTCTAAATACAATAATAACCTTAGAAGGGTTTTGGTCAGGTGTATGCTGGGTTCAATGAATATTTAAAATGGTCACTTCTGCCACTCTGTCAAAAGCAGACAGCAAAACAAGGCAGAAAGAGTATTTTTAAGCTATTTAAAAGAGTAATAAATGCATAAGTTAGGGTTTAATGTCTCTTTTGAACAACAAATGACATTTCCTGGTGGATTGTGGAAAAGTGGAAGGAATCGAAGAAGTTCCTAACTATGAACACCTTTATGTTGAGTGCTTATATTTAGGGACTTTGGAGATGCTAGAGACAAGGTGTGGTTAAAGGAAGTTTGTGCTGTTACTTTTAAAATTAGAAATCTGTGTTATAATATGGCAATTACATATTTTTAAAAATGATATACTAAAGTCATTGGTTACTGGATAAAAGTATTATTTCTGGGATGTTACTGATCTGAAATATTTTAAGTATATGTTGGCTTTTAAAATAATATTTCAGTAACTTAAGATTTTCTTTTTTCTGAAAACTCTCACTTTTGTTAAAGGACTAATTCCATTGTGATAACAAAAATTTGCTTTGTAAATGTAGTCTCTTCTGAAGTCTAATGATAGAAATGTTTTTAAGGTAAATACTTTTTCATAATGAGTCACATGGAGCAGGACTGTGATAAGTTGCTAGATATTGCAGCTAGATATATGGACGAATTATTCAAATAAGAAACAAACTTTGCCGAGAGATTGAATTTCTTGGATTTCTCTTTCATGCTAAATTTTCTATAAGTATATCAAGAAATTAGCATCACTTTCATGCAGGGCATTTTACTTAGAATTTACAGTGGACAACATTTTTAAAATAGAAGTTTGAGAACCAGGTGCGGTGACAGACACCTGTAATCCCAGAGCTGGCAGGCTAAGGCCAGGAATCACTTGAGTCTGTGGGTTTGGGACTACCCCAGGTAACATAGCGAGACCTAGTCTCTAAAAAAAAAAGTTTGATATTCTCACATACCATTTCATTTTAATGATGTTTTCACAAACCACACCATGTCTTCCACACTTAGCTCCATTAGGGAAGAAAAGGGCAATAATAAAATATTAGTAATTAAGATACTAGTAGATTTAATTGGAAATGAGTTGGGCATTTTCTATTATTTATAATTAAAATCATTTTGAATGTTTTTTATCTGCATTTTAAATTAACAATTTAAATACTGCTTAATAAGTAATAATAAATGGTTCTTTTGTACTGCTTTTAACTTCTGATACCAGCACGTAGAGCTTGAAAACTTACTTTCACTAAAAGTCTAGATCACAAGACATACCCATTATAAAATTTTTAGGTTACCATTTATATTAATGTAGAAGTAAAGCTAAACAGATTGAATGAATCATTTTGTGATGCCAATTTTTACAAAAATTACTTTCTTTTGAAGTTGACTTGGAAGAAACAATTCAAATGAAAGAAAAAATTCAAATTGAAGAGTCATTAAGATTACTAGTACAATTTTGTACTCAGATCATGTCTTAATTCATGCTAAATAGCTAAATAGCTTGTTGTGAACAATTTTCAAACTTAGAATTTTTTTTATATTTTAAACTTAATCCTTCTTAGACACTGGACTGAAAGTTGAGAGGTTTTATTCTATCTCTGACCTGCAACTACAGACTGTTTGACCTTAGGTAGGTCATGGTATCTTTCAGCTCTAATATTCCAGGTTGAGAAAAAGAATGATGCCTAATAATACATTAAACTGCAAAATTACACATGGGCATGTTTTGCTCTTGTTATATTGGGCCAAATGCATCAAATTAATTCTAACACTAGATGTCTGCATATGTATATATGAAAATCTTTTGTATGACTGAAAAAGTGAGATATTATGTGAAAATAAATGTTGGATGAAGTGATTTTTGCCATTTAATATCAAAGGATCTTGACTTACTGTTCAACGTAATATTTTTAAAGAATCAGAAAAAAGTTATCCATAACATCAAAAAAAGAGATGTGGTATTTTCCACGGAGTTTCTTATTTACTGATGTATATATATATATATACACACATACATACACACACACACACACACATCAGGGATGCATTCAAATAGGCTTCTAAGCAACAGTCCAAGTTCATATATAGTTCTTCTTTTTTGTTAGGTGAGAAAGTCATAAATTAATTAATGCCTTATTTAGCACCTTTTGTCCCTGCCATTATTAGCAAGTGACATTTAACATTAAAGATAAAATAACCCTCCAATGCACAGCTAGTTTTCCTCACTTGAATCTTTTGATAGGCTTAGATGAATCAGTTAAGTAAAAATATATGCTAATTTAGCTTCAAGGGTATAGGCTTTTGACTAAGTGGGGAGAGGAAATAAAATAGGCTGGTATCTTTTTATAGTGACTTGAAATGTTGGAGTAAAAGAAAAGTAAAAGCTATTTACATAATTGTTTAAAGGTGATTAGGTGTGTAGCTTTGGCCTAATTTTTTTTCCCCTGGGGAAAAGTTTATTAACTCTACAAATATTTACTGAACACAATCTAAGATATATCTTGAGTGGGGTCTTAGGATAAAATGTGTAAACCTATGCTCATCCTTATTTAATTCAATAGACGTATTTTGCCACTCTCTAAGAAGTCAGGGCTTTTAGTATTCTCTGAGAAACAAGGAGACAGTGTTGATCTGCGTAAGTCGGGATCAGCTCTTGTGATAGCTCCAAGTAAAGAGCATGTCACCACTCTGAGTGCTGCTCCCTCACTCAGCACAGTAGTTTTCCTTCTGTCAAGAAAAAAATAAGGCTCTTGTAAGTTATGGAGGCAACTCCAGTAGTGCATCCCGAGAAAAGAGGGAGGAATATCTTTATGACTTCTAACTAGCAGCTCCATACATATTTACTGATGATTCGAAGTTTTTTCTTGTTTAATATAAAAAAAACTTGAGAGGTCAGTGAAGGTTACAGATGTTTCAGTCTTTTCCTTCAGCTTGAGTACCTTTCACTGTTTAAGGTGCTATGGGTTTCTAATGAAAAAAAGAAAACAAAACACCTACTCTTTTTTTCTATATTACCTCTTCCGGTGGTCCAAATGAATTACACAGGTAGTCACTCATTTACCTGTGAAATAAGCAAACAATGTGCCTCAGTGTTTATTAGACAATTTTTATGAAACCAGTGTCATGTGTAATAAGATAAAATAAGGAAGATGGTCACCATAATGTTGGAATGTCTGTATAGTTTGCAGGAGATTGTACAATTGACTTTGAAATTGACTACTATCTAGTTTATTTTAATATCTAGATCCAGTCCAGTAGCCATTATTCTTCATTGTATGTCTGTGTGGAAGACAGGGTGAAAAGTAGAATTTAGAAATATTTGGTGTGTTTTTAAGGTATTTAATGTTTTTCAATGTTTCTGTGATGTGTACCATTCCATGATTAAACGAACTACAAATTAAAGTATGTCAATTTAATATACAAACTATATTTGTTTCCATTTAACAACTTAAATCTATTAGAAAATGATGTGCTATAGAAAAGATAATTCAAGATGGAACCATTTCTTGAGCCACCAAAACTGAAAGCCAGAGGTGATAAATCTTACTGCTTTAAAGCAATGACAATAGGGACAACAGTACTTCTGAATTGCAGACATAAGGAAAAAGGTTAGTCACAAACTTGAAGATGTAACTGATGTTATTTGAAATAAGTTCAATTTACAAATGATTAAAAACCTGAAAATGAAAAGAAGTTTGACAATTCTTATACAAAAGAACTAGATTTCAAAAATAGGAAATTCATACATGAAATTCAAATAATCCATGACCATTCAAAAAAAATTGAAATCTTTTTTTAATTCATTTTATTGATTTGTCACAATTGTGCATTAATTGATCTCTCCTCCTCCCTCCATATCCCTCCTCTGTATCCCCCCTCCAGTCACTTCATCTCCCATTTTTCTGCAAATTGTTGGTTGATTAAGTTGATGTTCAGTTGTTGGTTGTTTGGCCCGTTGTTCTCTTCTGATATCTGGTAAATGTGTGTGTGTGTGTGTTTAATTGAAATCTTAATGATAATCAAGTTATACAAATTTAGGCTCTTCTATAGGCAAAATACTGCCCATAAGTGATGGACCCAGAAACTGAACCTGAAAGCTTATAATACAAGAAGGAGTTGAAGACTGTAGATGGAGTTAAGTTTGTTAATCATCTGAACTTGATGGAGAGAGTACTCTGGATATTAGGGTGAATTTTTTGTAACTATAAAGATCGTAATAAGTGAAAGAGGCAGAAGAGTTGAGTCAGAGAAGAATCTAAATGTGTCATTTAGGGGCTTTGAACTTGGAGGAAGATAACAGGTACCAAGAAATGTGATAGCTAGAAAAGGTAAGAAAATGCAAATTCTTGTAGAATACCCACAGGAATTATAAACCATTTTGAACTTCTGACCCTCAGAAATGGAAAATAATGTTTGTATAGTTATTAACACTTTAAATTCACAATGACTTCTTACAGTTTCAGTAGAAAACTGAAACCAGTTCTGGTTAATACTCATTTATCTAACAGGATGGCTAATTTTAAAAGATGACAATGTAATACTTTCACCCCAACTTAAGAGTTAAAAAAAAAAAAGAGATGATGCCAACCAAGGTAACATTTTCCCTTAATCAACTTTTAAATGAAGCAGACTATAAATAAATTCAAACTGATATGAGAGTTTATTTTATTAGTGGTACAGTATAATGTTTATCCTAGAATGTGGGTTTATGAATTGCAATATTTTATTAAAAAATATTCAATGATATCTTCCCCAAGTTTATCACCAGGTTAGATACAAATTCAATTTCTCTCTCTCTTTTCTTCAACATCCCTTTTTTAAGGGTTATCCCAGAGCATTTGAGATGAACCCTCTGGTTTCCTCTCATAACAATTAGTTTTATTACTTTCCAATCAAGCATGGGAATGAGGGAATTCTCCAAGCTAGGAGCTGAGGTACTAGTATCTGGCTACCTAAGTTTAATCTAGGTCATTTCTTTCTTGGCATCCTACAGATTCTCAGGGGCATTTCAGTGAACAAAGTAGAAGTGTTTATCATTTGATCAGGATCATTTGAAAATTCCCCTTTGTTAGAGAACTTTTTTCTTTTTAAAAATACTTTATTATATAGATACTAATTTCACATCTTTGTAATCCCCAGGGTTCTCCCCTCCCTGATAAGTCCCTCCCTCATCCACCCCTGCGCCCCCCCCCCCAAGTTGTGAACTTCAGTTTGTTTTTTAGCTTGTTTTGAATTTTTCTCCTGGCCTTTGTTTTTCCTATGTCCCATATATTACCGAAACCATTTGGATACTGTCCTTTTCTTTCTGACTTGTTTCTGCTAATATGATTTCTTCTAGGTACATCTATGTTATCATAAAATTGTCCAATTTGTCATTTTTAATTGATAAGTAATATCCCAATGTGTATATACACCACATCTTTTTCATCCACTTATCTGTTTTGGGACAGATTTGGGTTGCTTCCATGTTCTTGCAATTATAAATAGTGCTGCAATAAACATCTGAGAACATGTATTGCTTTGTACCCACATTGAGGTCTTCTTTGGTAGATTCCCAGAACAGCGATTGCTGGGTTGAATAGTAGTTCCATTTTCATTAGTTTGAGGGTAATCCACAATGTTTTCCATAGTGACTGAATCAGTTTACACTACCACCAGCAGTGTAAAAATGTTCCTTTTTCTCCACATCCCTGCCACCACTTGTTTTTGACTGTTTTTTTGATATGGGCCATTCTTGCTGGTGTAAGGTGATCACTCTCTGTGGTTTTGATTTGCTAGTGACTTTGAGCAGTTTGTTGGCCATTTGTATTTCCTGTTGGCTATTTGTATTTCCTCTTTGGAAAAGTGTCTTTTTATTTCCTCTCCCCATTTTTTGACTGGGCTTCTTGTTTTGTTTTTGCTAACTTGTGTGAGTTCCTTATGGATCTTTGTTATCAATCCCTTATCACTTTTGTGGAGGGCAAAATTTTTCTCCTAGTCAGTTGGGTTTCTTTTTATTTTGTCTGTTGTCTCTTTTGCTGTACAGAAGCTCTTCAGTTTGGTGTGTCTCAGCTGTTTATGTTTTACTTCATTTTCTTTGTCAGTTATAGATGTATCAAGAAATGGATTTCTGAACTGTAACTCATGGAGGGTTTTGGTCAAGTTTTCATCCATGTATTTAATGGTTTCAGGGGTTACATCAATAAATGCAAAGAAAGCATTCAACAAAATCCAAAACCCATTTATGATAAAAGCCTTTGAAAAATTGGGGATAAAAGGAACATGCCTCAACATAATAAAAGCCCTCCATGACAAACCTACAACAAGCATCATCTTAAATGGGGAAGAACTAAATCATTTCAACTAAGATCTGGAGCCAGGCAAGAATGCCCTCTCTCCACTACTTTTTAACATTGTATTAGAAATATTAGCTAGGGCAATAAGGCAAGAGAAAGACATAAAAGTGATAAAAATAGGAAAAGAACTGAAACTATCATTATATGCAGATGGTATGATTCTTTATGTAGAGAACCCCCAAAAATCCACAAAAAAACTACTCAAAACAATAAACAAGTTCAGTGAGGTAGCCAGTTACAAAATCAACACACAGAAGTCAGTAGCTTTCCTATATGCCAAAAGTCAAGCAACAGAAGAAATTAGAAAAGACATCTCATTTACCATTTCACTGAAAAAAAAAATCTTGGAATAAACCCAATAAAACATGAAAGAACTATACAAAGAAAACTTTAAAACACTGCTGAAAGAGATAGAAGACATAAGCAATGGAAAGACATTCCCTGCTCATGGATTGAAAGAATTAGCATCATCAAAATAGCTATCCTACCAAAAGTCATCTACAGATTCAATGCAATCCCTATAAAAATTCCAATGACATTTTTTAAAGAGATAGAACAAAAATTACTGAAGTTCATATGGGATAACAGAAGACCTCAAATATCAAGAAACATCTTGACCAAAAAAAAGAGAAAATGGAGGTATTACTATCCCAGACTTCAAATATTCTACAAAGCAATAGTAATTAAAACAGCATGGCACTGGTACAAAACAGAAAATCTGACCAATGGACCAGAATTGAGTGCCCTGTAATTAAATCACAAATATATAGTCATCTAATCTTTCACAAAGGAGTGAAAAACTTTCAATGGAACAAGGACAACCTCTTCAAAATGGTGCTGGGAAAACTGGATTAAGACATGCAAAAAAAAAAAAAATGAACCAAGACACCCCCCTAACACCATATACAAAAACCAACTCAAAATGGATAAAAGACTTGAATGTAAGACCTAAAACCATTCCCCAACCTTTCCTCCTTCCTTTAGTGAATCTCTAAAATCAGATATTGGACTTTCATTTTTGAAACTATGAAATCAGTCAGGTTCATGATTTTATTTTACCATTCAGAGAAAAATAATGCATAATTTATTTGGCAGTTTTCTTGGTCTAGTCTTCAAAGAAAACTGTGGTATGTTATACTTTTCAGTAGTTTCATCTCTTTGAATTTTACCTACATGCATTCATACAGAATTGCCTCAACAATTTTAACATTTATACCTGCTCCTCAAAATATCAAAGTCAACAGCAGACAACTTCACTGGTCCTAATGAAGACATGCTCTAGAAGGACTGAGGAATGAAAAGATAGTAGTCTTGCTCTAGACAGGCCTCAAAGTCAAGGAAGACTCAACCTGATAGTTCTGAAGGAGGTTGTTTTCGCTGTTCAGTCATCTGGAGAATGCAGGTTCCTGAGTATTATAAGGATGATCTAAATGATGTTGTAGTAATCAAATGAGAACACACAAGAGTTTAACCTTCTCTAGTTCCCTGGAATTTCTTGTTTCCTGCATCATTTTGATTGGAGTGGAGGTGAATGAGTTTGTGCCTTCCTAAAATTGTAGCTGTGCAGTCAGATGGGCACTTAGGCTGAATTCCCAGGCTCGATAATGAATTGCTAAAACCATCAATGAGCATTCATTTCCTTAAATGGTTATATATCCTCATTGGACTTGCATCCTAATGACTGTCATTCTGAGCAGCAAAATGTACTATCATACCAATAGCAAATTAATAAATGCCTTAAAATTAGGCATGGGGCCATTCATATAATAGTGATATCCACTTTATTTTAATAAATTACAATTATGAAATGGTAGCAGATGTTTTCCACTCCCACTATTTACTCATCAGGATAGGTCATGTGAGGAAATAAGTGTGCATTTGAAAACTCTATATGTTTAAAATACATTACCATGTTTTAAGAACCAGCTCTTCCTTTAGAATACTAGGGAGTGTCTGCAAAAAGCAACAGCTGTTGGGTGCCTTTAATGAAGATTCTGCAGGGGATCTGTATGATCAGAAGACAAAAGAGAGTTCAGAGGAGGGTGGGTATGTGGTTAAGAGGGAATCTTTAGAAACCAAGATTCATATTCTTGAACATGAATCTTCAACATGAAGGTAGCTCTTCCAAGGATTATAACTGCTGGTGTCTAGAAAGAAGAAATTAGAACCATCACTTAATGTCTGTTCTTTATGTTTTATATTATTATTGTTTACATTATTTTTGATATGGTATTTTATATTATACATGATAGTTTTGTTTATTAAGACATGAATATAAGAAATCTGCACATCTAGAATGATGACAGATTTTTATAATGTTACTGGTAAGGGTTCAGCTTGAAAATAATTGAGTCCAGTAAATGTGTTGCATCATCTATGAGATGAGAGTAGATGCAAGTGCCTCTTCAATGATGG
The DNA here is from genome assembly GCA_004024945.1 of Uropsilus gracilis. Taxonomy (NCBI): domain Eukaryota; kingdom Metazoa; phylum Chordata; class Mammalia; order Eulipotyphla; family Talpidae; genus Uropsilus; species Uropsilus gracilis. The sequence continues at coordinate 21,591 of PVHY01021575.1, forward strand.
AGAACAGCTTCCAAAGTGGAGAACTCAGGTGACCCACACAGACACTTGGTGAGAATTTGAATAAAAGCAGTCTCTCAGGAGATGCTGTCCTGATTGACTACTAGTGTCTGGGCTGGTCCATTCACATATCTCATCAGTCCATTCACATATCTCACGAGGCTGTATGTTTAAGACAGATCTAACTGGGGGAAAAATAAGCTAAAACTTCATGTTCAATGATATAGTTAGCTTTGATGCAAAACTAGTTACCAGGAAGAGCACACAATTAGAATATTTAATTGACAAAATACATAATGACTTATTTAGGGACATGTACAGCCTAGAATTTGAGTCTAATTATTGTTAAAGAATGTACAATAGTATAGTAAAGGATATCTAGGTTTGCTACAAAAATTATTAAGCTGGACAAATATAAATTGAATCAAAGTCTTATGAATCCAGATTATGAGTATTTGCTTTATAACAGATATTCTCTTTATCTGTAAAATAATGTATAATTATTTAAGCTGTTATTTAAACAATATGGAGAAAGAACAATGGATTAGGTGGTAATAAGCTTAAGTTATCATTTATGAAAATCACTGTCTCTGAGCTTCAGATTCCTCATTTTGTAGGGAAGGATAAGACTATATAACTAACATTTTTTAAGAAAGTATAGTGCCATGTTGTATACATAGACAGTTTTAGCATTTAAAACTCTAGTGAAATGAAGCTAAAAACTAGCAACAAAATTATTTCATTCTGGCTGAGACCAGAATTTATAGTATTCCAAAAAATACCAAAGGTTGATTAAAATAAATCCAAATGAAAGAATAAATTAATCTGCTTTGTCTGGACATTGCATATTTCAAAGAAAGGTTTGGGAGGTAAGCTCTAAATTTTTTTACCTGGGTACGTTGGGTCATGCCAGCTAGTGTATATTAGCAGTGATTTATAGTGGTAGGGCTAATGGTCATGTATGTTAGTTAGACTTTTTGATCCTTTGGAGAGTCTTGAGACTTAAGTATGTTACATCAGGACTTGACTATGCCTACATGAACTACCCTAATAAAATTCGTGAATGTGAAGGATCAGGAGAACTTCCTAGATTGGTAATACTTCATTTGTGTTGACATGAGAATTCTGTGTTGTATGAATGACTTCACCGAGAAAGGAAGCTGGTGTCTGATGGCTTCTGAAATTTGTTCTGTAACTTTTTTCCTTTCACTAATTTTAATTACACTTTAATAAGCCATTACTTATGAGGATAATGTCATTTATGAATTTTGTGACTACTTCTCACAAACCTTTGAACCTGAAAATGGTCTTTCAAAACACTAAACAATGCAACCTCTGGTTCCATGTAGTATCCCTAGATACTGTTCTGCACATCATGGTTTTCCTCCCTTTTCATATGATTCTTTAATCCATGGTTTAGGGGGATAAGTCGTACCACATTCTAATATATCTTGGTTCTTATTGGCTACACTGTCACAGTCATTTGGAAAATCCACCTAAAGCAACATACCACATTGCCAGTCATTTTGTTTGGGGATGCAGAAATCATTGCAAAATGCTTCCTTATCATCTGTTTTGTTTCAAAGTGTTGCTCTCAATATGCTCCCAATTGCTAAAGAAACTGTTGTAGTAAAACTTTTTAAAATTTCTTCTACCAAGGATCTTGATTGTTAATGAATAAACTATCAAAAATCATAACAGTAATCCAAATTAACATTAGTGTTATGGCTATGTCAGGTTGGTGTCTTGTGTCCTCCCTTTAAGGTATGTTCCTTCTGTATAGCGTCTGGGAGTAAAAGGTGGAGGCTAAAGAGTGGTCTTGATCTGCTTAAAATAAAGATTATCGCTTACTATGTGATGTTATTTGTACTTCCCCAAAACCTCATGAGTTCTACAAAAGGATCTTTACCTTATCACATTCTCTGGAAATCACTAGCTTTTCATTTTGGATTTGAATGAATTCATATACATTCAGCTAATACTGGAACTATACTTTTTATTTTAATGAGTTCTTTTTTCTTTTGTTAAATAATTGAAGTAATGTTTGTTTACAGTGTTTATGTGTTTTAGAAGTATAAGGTCCTCTGCCCCATC
>PVHY01021576.1:0-23682 GCA_004024945.1 Uropsilus gracilis
GACAGATACTATAGATTTTGGATATGCCCTTGTTTGTGCAAGTTGGGAACTCAACCTCAGTTCGGTAGCTGTGAGGTTAAGCAATCATCACTGATTGTTTAGCAGAAATGTCTGGGGAGAACCTGCTCCCACAGAGTGAGCTTTAAGGTCAAACAAAGTCAACTGTTGTGAGTAGAAGTTCTCTAGGGATTCTCTAGATGGGTCAAATAGTGACAAGTCTCAAGGGGTGCGCCTTATAAGGAGTTACGAAAAGGGTAAGTCCCTCCAATGGAGGCCAGGCAGACGGTTTTCACAGCTTCCAGTGGGGGTGGGTTGCTCTTTCTCCAGGCTACCATGGAACTGTGGGGGTGCAGAGGTGGGGGTAGAAGTTTAAAGGCCAGGAACCCTGTTGCTATCATTGAGATTCAGATGTCTTTCTTGAATCAATTCTCTGAAAATTGTTGCAGTCCTTTGGCTAATTTGCAGAAGTTTGGAAAAGTAGAATGTGAATTTTTTGCCAATGTTTTCATTGCTTTTATGGAAGTCTTGCTCTGTCATCATCAACCTTCCCATAACTATTGTATGATTTTTACAAATCCCTCTTCACAGAATCAAGTGCTTTCTTGTATTCATAGTTGCTAAGAATATTTAAGAAAGAATGTTGAATGCTATGGAGTGTTTTCTGTTATGAGAATCATTATTGCTATCTCTCCTTCAATTGGTTGATGTAGTGAATTACAATAGCTTGATTTTCCACAGATAATCAATCCTGTATTCCTGGGATAGGCCCTACACAAGATGACTCATCTTATGTACATATTGTTGAACTATCTAATATTGGGGCAGGGGTTCTGCATCTATTACAGTGAATGAAATTGTCCTGCATGCTTCCTCTCTGTGGAAGTTTTTCTCCACCAGTTTAGGTTTATGTTGGTTTCATAAAACAAATCATGGAATGTTCACTCACTTTCTACTCTGCAAGATTTTGGGCAACACTGGAATTCTTCCTTGCTCGAATATTTGGTAAACTTGCCAGGGAAGCCATCTGGGTCTGGAGTTTTCTTTGTGGGAAAGCTCTTGATGAGTAACATACTTTCTTGGTTTCTAACTCTTGTCAAATGAGCTTTGGTTGGTTATATTTTTTAGGAAATCATCCATTTTATCTAAATTTTCTAATTCATTGGCATACTGTTCTTCAGACTATTTTCTTACTATTTCTTCACTATGTGAGGCAGTTTTCATGTGATTTTTCTCATTGCTGCTGATGAATTGTTTACAGGGTAGCAGGGTAGACACAACACAATTTATGACTTTTCATTTATAAAAAAAAAAACCTTAGATTTTAATAACTGAATTCTTTCTAAAATACATCTTTTATCCCGATTCTCATTGCAATTCTCAAGGTAAATGTTTCCGGAAGTTTTTGGAATCAGTGGTTCGTTTCAAAGAAGTTATTACAGGGGAAGTTGCCACAAACGTAAGATAGCTTGAAAAATGTTGAATTCAAATTGTTCATGCAATTTTCCCAGCCTTCTTGTCAATCTTCCAGTTGACGAGAAACCCTGCTTCTCGCCTGACTTGTAGGCTCTCCAAGTACGAACACTTCACTCACATTGCTATTCCTATCCAGCCTTTGTCACCGCCGACCCCTCTACCTGCAAGCCTTCCCCACACCTCTCTGCCAGATTCCTAACCAACCTCCTTGAAACTCCCTTCATCCTCCCCGAAAGGAATAGCTGAAGGAGCACTGTCTCTGACACACCTCCGGAGACACAGAACCACCCGGAAGGCGAAGTGGAGGAGCAAAATGAACAGAGGAGACACTGAGATTTGGGAGATGTTCCCAGTATGTCAAGCAACGATCGAGACCTTCCACATGTCCCACTTTCGGTTCCCATGTGCTTTACTGTGGGAGTCTCAAGGCATCTCCTTGGGGAGCAGCCATCTCCCCTGGATACCGACATAAGGATGTGAAGGTAGCAGTTATCTGCTTCTCCGACTACCTGAACATCTTGCTCTCTCAGAAAGTTTTGATGCACAAGCAATATCAACATCTGTTTCAAGGATCTCTGCTGGAGTCGCAGCTTCACGCAGCCAATTGCCGATGCTCCATCAAGGAAGCGGCTATTTATTTTATGCAACCATCTGGGCTCTAACTAGGCTGTTTTGTCATTTGTGGTCTTGTTTTCTGGCTTTTTCTTTTAAGGATAAAATTTCATGACTTCATAAACAATTTCTTCCATCAATCGCCTATATCTAAACCTATGCCTGCACATAGATACTCCGCAAATGTAGGAATAAATATTCCCTAAGTTCTCTGCAGTGTCACCGTGTGATGCATAGTTTGGCCTTGCATACCCGCTTCCCTTCCCCTCCCCCAACTGCTGTTATTTGAATCTGCAACATTTACACTTTGGTGAAAACCAGCTTAATGAACTCCACGGGGCCCATATGCAGTTGCCTGGAGACTTTCACGGGACTCCGCTGCCTTTGAAAAGAAGCAGGCTATTTGCAGCCTCAATCTGCTACCAAATGGGATTCTCCCCTACCTTCCTGCCTCCCCAGTCGGCCAAAGAAATGGATTATCTTAGCACTTCAATAAGCACTCTGAATCATCTCAAACATGAGACTTTTCCACATCGTCTAGGAATATCACAAATGCCTTGCAATCCAGAGTCTACATCCAGAGGGAAGGGGAGATAAGGGGGGGAGGGCATAATCAGAATACAATGGACCTTCAAAAGGTTACCCCCCCTTTTTTTTTTAAATAAATTGAAGGAGAATGACAGCTTTTGTAGCCTCTTCAGGCATTCTGATTGGCAGGGAAAGGACATGATACTCCCTTTGACAACAGAGACACTATCATCCTGAAAATCTCACCTACCTGGAATGGAGCCATACAATGGGAAAATACCCAAAGACCTCTAAGTCGTCCAAATAAGCATTTCAGAGCTCACAGCCCAAAGCTTGCAGACTTTATTCCTACACCAGTACTTCCCCACACTCTGTTTCCGCGTCCATCACACACAATTATATCTGGTCTCCCGGCCCAGTGCAGATTAGAATCATCCAATTAGAATGGAGGCGCGGCCAAGGGAGAGTCAGAAATGTTATCAATAGAAGACACGAAACTGAAAACTCCCAGCAGTTCCAGGGCCTTTAGAGTCGAACGCGAAGCTCTGACACCCCCGTGCCCACGAGGGCCCACTGTGTTCGCCATGATAACGTGGAGTCTCAGGAGGCCACATTGTGTAAAGGGCTCTCTCCGTGGGAGGGTGGAAGGGGGCAATATCGTTGAGGCAGATAGCCATCTGAGAGGATTACCATTTTAAAGGGCAGCCTTCAGTAGTGGAGAATGGCTTGCCCAAAGCTGCATTATTGGAATCACCTAACTGATCTTCTGCCTCCATTTCTCCCCCGCCCCCAACTGCTCGCATCCATTGAGCCATCTTTTAGGTCACCCCAGCTCAGTGATGGTAAGACAGTAGCTCTGGTCAAATCGCTCCCACCATTCAGGAATCACCAAATGGTTCCTCGGAATCAATTAAACCAATAAAGCTCATCCTCGGCCTCTTCCCAGGTCTAGAGGTTCTCAAGTGTGCTCTCTGGACCAGCAGCACCAACACTCTGAAGCATGTTAAAAATGCCCATTATTGACCCCCGAATCGTGGAACCCGAAACACGAAGGATGTAGTCCAGGAGCCTGGATTTCAGTAAGCCTTCCAGGTGATCCTGAGGTTGATGCATCAAGTTTGAGAACCACCCAATTAGCCCAGTGAACTCCCAGGGAACTGACCTTACATGATTGGACTTCACCTCTCCTGCCTCGAAGGCTCGCTCCACACATTCCTGAAATATATCTCTAATGCCATGACCTTGAGGGAACGACTAGCCCATATTCCACCAACCAGATGCACATGCTTTCCCCTACCAATATCTAGAAAAATTATCCATTCAGTGGCTCATTCATTCATTCATTTTCTTTCTTCTGCTCAGTAATATCTACACAGGTCCTCTGCATGCATGGCCCAGTGGACTGATGTCACAGATGGACAAGTAAGCCACAGGATTCCATGCAGGGAGCCGTGAGAGTGCAGTGGGAGACAGGCATCTGAGGAGGTACTGCACATTGGTTTCTGACCACAATAAAGTGAACTGCACAATAAAATAAGTCACACAAATGGTTTGGTTTTCCAGTGGATGTGAAAACCATGTGTACACAACACTGCAGTCTATTAAGTGTGCGATAGTATCAAAAAGGTAATATGGATACCCTAACTAAATGTGAGAGACAAGTGACTGCTTGCTGTTGGAAAAATGGCATTGACACACAGGCTCAACGCTGGGTAGACACCCAGCTTCCATCTGTAAAAAAATGCAGTATCTGTGGAGCATGATAGAGCTCCGTGCAGTAAACCACAGTGTGTAGAATATTAAGCCCATCTTATAAGGGTTTTCAGTCTAGTTCTCCATCCTTCCATGTGTTGGACATGTGGTTCAGTTGATCTTCATCTAAAATAGTGCAATTTTGAAATCTTATACTGTTAAGGTAATTGCTTTCTAATTCTCTTTTTGTATTCTTTGGTATCCTTAAATTAATTATAATTAGAATTTATCAGTTATTCGAAAACAATTCATGTTATTTTTTACAAATTCTAAATAAACGAGGAAGTAACTTTGGGAAATATCTAGTATAATCACTCCATCTATATGTAAAAAAAACTAAAGGATTAAACCTAGATAAGACATTTCGAGGTAAGACAGCCAAAACCAGATTTTATCCAGCACCCATGACCCTCCATTGCAGTTCATTCCATCATGTTAATTTGGAAATATTCTGTTTACTTATACTTCCATGAACTCGCACGTTCTCTGTACTTACTTTAGAAGAGTCTGAGTTCTCTTAGTGTCAGCTCAATCTCTTTTAATACCTGAGTTCAAAGCAACCCTTTCAAACTGCTTCTTAACATTCAAATGATCATTTTCAAGATAACATGGAATGTACCTCAGAAATGAGGTCAGTTAAAATTACCTACATGCAATTACTTAAACTAAGAATTGTAGGTAACACACCAAATAAACCCTTTCAAACTGTATCCCAAGCTCATAGCCATACCACACATTTTACAAAGCATTTGAATAGCGCTTCAATTGGGTACTGGATCAATCCTGAGACAGACACCTAGCGAGTGTTATCACTCAGAGGTGGATTCGCTTGAAAAAAGTGAATCAAATATCCTCTCTTAGATGTAAAAGGTTGTAAATTTTTATTGCTTTTCTTCAAGAAGGATCCCTGAAGAGTATCAACTTGGGGGTCCTACAAAATTTGGATGTGATCTCGTAACCCCATTTCACAGATAGCAACTAGGTGAAATCAAGCAACTTCTCCAAGGTTTGAGGGCCATTATATCATGTGGACACAATGCGATCTATTTGATTATTTTGAAATCAGTGTCTTTTCACAGCCATCATGGCAAGATTTCCCAGATCCTAATGGCTTTGTACATTGTTGATAAAGGAGTTAAGATGACTCAGCGGTAGAATATTCTGAAATAGCCATCAATGACTTCCCACACTAACATATCTTTGCACACCGAAGCCCAGAGAGCTGGAACAGTCTGTGCACTGCCTTCCCGTCAGGATAGTCAGTACTGAGACACAGAGAAGAAAAACACAATGCTGTTGTCTTGAATTTCAGCTTCCAAAGTCCCTAGCATCAGTCCCCTGCACCACCAGGGAGAGAATGGAAGCAGCACAGGTAACTGCTGGAGACGCCAGGGACAAAGCTAGAGCCTGAGATGACCTCAAATGGTGTGAAGACAGAGAACGCATAGGATTTCCCCTGGTGGGTCCCCAAAAGTCATATGGTTTTAGGGTGGAGACAATGATGGATAAAGTGGTATGGGGGGCTGGGCAAGGCTGCAGCTCTCTCAGAGGACACTCTATGGGTTGATAGTGGACAAGGAGCACAGGGGAGTACATGACAGCAGGGGCTGCCGTGATGCTTTTCTGCCAGGCCATAGGATTTAATAAACCCCTGTAACCCAGACACAGTCAGAGAAGAGATTGGGAAGGAGGATTCTGATGTGACCTAAGACTTAACCGTGCCGTCTGACAGGTTCAGGACTTAAGAGACAAGCTCAGTTCACTTACAGAAAGATGAACTAGGCTGGGCACGGTGGCTCGTGCCTGTAAGCTGCAGCCTATGAAGCGGCCGGGGCTAGGGATCACGGTTCGAGTCCACCTGGGGCCCGTAGGGAGACCAAGTTCCAAAACAATAGCTGGGCATGGTGGCGTGCACCTGTAATCCCAGCTACCTGGGAAGCTGAAGCTGGGGATGGCTTGAGTCTGTGGTACCCCAGGCAACGAGAGCCTGCAGTTCCATGGGCAAAAATAGCGAGACCTAGTCTCAAAAAAAAAAAAAAAAAAAAAGAAAAGAAAAGAAAAGAAAAAGAAAATTAACTGATTTTCCAAAACTGAGTCAGTGAGCTATGACATTTCTTCCCAGTCTGAGATTATTCTCAAACCAAAAACAGTGGCAAGAAAAGGTACAAATCAGTAGAAACAACTTCTACTTAGAATTAGGCTCTACCTTCAAGCAGATTTGTGGCCATGAACAAGCAATGTAAAATCTGAAACTCAGTTTCCTGACCTGTGAGATGGGTTCCATATCCTGTTTTTGCCTCGATGTCACTATGAAAATGAAATCATGCAAGAGTAAGCATTTTGCAAAGTGGATTAGATGTTATTATCAACTACATATTTCTTTGCATTTATCTTGTGCTAATGATATTTTTGCAAATTGTCAATGACTGAAAAAATATCCACTTTGTATAGATGTTGCGTTCTTTCCCATAGAACAAAGACATGAGTGAAATAGTGTTTATACAGACCTCAGTGTCCAAGAGAGCAGCTGGATGCTGAATGTTAGACAATGGCCAAAGGCAATGCTGCCAGGTACTTCGGTTGTATTTATCATTGTGACTGCGGTAACAAATTACCACAAACTTCGAGGTTTAAAGCAATACATACTAATTATTATATAGTTCTGGTGGCCAAAATGGGGGTTGAAATCAAGTGTTTGGCAGTACTATCTTCCTTCTAGAACCTCGGGAGGGGGGGGGTGTCCATTTCCTTGCCCTTGCCAGCTGCTGCAGACTGCCTGCATTCCTTGGCTGGTGGTCCCTTCCTTCACCTTCAAAGCCAGTCACCATGTATAATACAAATCTCTCAGATAGTGACCCTCTGGCCTCCCTCCTTCAAGAACCCTTGTGATGACATTGGGCCTACCTGATCAGTGAAGATAGTGCCCCCATCTCAAAGTTTTTGTTCCTAATCACATCAGCAAAGTCCCTCTTGCCCAGTTGGTCTTGACGATGCAGGTGGCTTCAATTTGGAGGTCACAGGCCAGGTGGGGATGGGGCAGGGATCACTCTGGGGGTTCACTGCCTCCCTTCCCAACATGTCCTCTTCATTCACCTTCTCTGGATGTGGGTTTCACAGAGAACTCCAGCCCCTGGGAGACCCGGAATCTGAGGACTAGAGCAGTTCTGAACGAACCAAAGCCCCCAGATTTTGTAAAAGAAAGGTCTGAACTGTCTGAAGCCCTGCTCAGCCCCCTGCCCCTCATAGCCTGGCTTCTCCTGAGCATTCAGAACTCCTCTGGAAATGGCGGTTGGTTCTGAGCCCCATGTGTCAGGAAGAAGAATAGAAAGAAAGAACTCTAGATTCTCCCTGACTTTGCCACAGTGGGACCTACAGTCCTGACAAGTGGGCATATTTGAGTTCCTCGGAGGCTGACGCAGGGTTCTGGGGTAATGGGACAGATGTTCACTCTTCTGACCCTGAGTTCTGTTTATCAGTGAAAAAATCAGACAGGACAATACAGGAGCAGAGTGAAGGGTTGGGAAGGACACACCATGGAGTTAGGTTGTGTGTGTTGTCTTTAACCTGAGTTTCTTGAACAGTCCTCCAACCCACCGCAAAGGCGAAGGTCCTAGCCTTGACCGCACTGCCTTGCACATGATGAGTCTGCCACATACTAGGTAACTTACACAGGTCAAGGTGTGCACTTTCCCTCGTCTTCACCTGGCCTCCCTCTGTATGTCTTAAGTGGTTTTGTTTGCGTGACTGATTGAAGCAGCATTGCTTTGTAACATCATTTAAGTTTCAGTTGAGCATCACTGAGATCAACATAAAGTTCTGAGCTGAGTTTTCTCTCTGTACCACATAGGAGTGAAATTGTGCAGTATTTGTTTCTCCGTGTGGTTTATGTCACTAAGCAGAATCCCCTCCAGGGCCAACCATGTTATTTTTATCTTTCTTCTAGCTGAACAGTATCCACTGTGTACACCCCACAGCTCTGTCTATCCCTAAGCTGACAAGCACTTAGACGATTTCCAGCTCTTGGTTGTGGTAAACAGCAGCTGTTTGCTTATGAGGATCCTAATCATCTTAGATTAGGATCCACCCCACATGGGTGTGACCCTCTCTTCACTAATTACCCCTGGAGTAACACAACTTCCAAAGGAACTCATGAGCTAAGGTACTGAGGGGCAGGATTGCAACTGTGTGTGGGGAGGGGCAGAGAACCTGCAATTCAACTGATTGGTGGGTGATTAGACAACACAGGCTCACCAGCATGCCAGGTCTGACCCACCAGGAGTGCCAGTGTGCCCACACCAGTGGTTCTTGGTCACGGGTTGACGGCATCTGGTGGGGAAGGACCAGGGCTGCTGCTGACCTTCCTGCAGTTCCCAGGCCACAGTCTGCAAGGAAGGAGCGTCTGTGATCCCCACATGGGAACCTCGCACTTCCGCTCCCCGCACTGTCCCCATCAGAGGAGCTGCGTCTAGCTGAGCTGCTGCTAATGGCGCTGGTTCCTCCCTCTTCTCTGTGTCTGTCTCCTCGGTCCTCCCTGCCCCTCCCCCGCTCTCACCGTCACTGGCCCTTCGATTTGAAGTCCCATACCCTCCCGGCCCCCACAGACCTGTTAATCTGAGGCAAGGTATTCAAATGGATGATTTGAAAGAATTCTCCCAGCTGAGCCAGCACATGAAGTTGGGGGTGGTTGCCCCCCATCTAGTCCCGAGGCCCACAGCAGCAGGAAAAGTGACAAGTGCTCAATTGCAGTTGTTGACAAAGAAACACAGCAGCAGCCAGCCCCAATGCCGCCGCCACCGCCTGTACACAGGCTGTCGTAGCCAGCTCCTCCCACATGGCCGGTTTGTGAGCCAGGACCCAACTCTGCTGTGTTCAGGTTCCGGGCTCAGGAGAACACTAGGCCTGTCTCTCGTTCTTTGCTGATTAACCAGCCTGGCTGCATGGCGGCCATCTCTCTCTTAATGTCACTTCTCTTACTAATATTGGTAGCTGAATCTAATCAGAGGAATGCAGCGGGGGATGAATTTATGAGGTGGTAAAACAGAAAGCAGAGAATTTCCACATGAGTATGTCTTTAGGTAAAATAAGATGGCGTCTGCTTTGGCTAGCGCAGCTGGTTGGCAAGCCATTGCAAGCTACTGGCCCGGCTGCTGGATCACGCTGATTAATTCACTATGGTGTGACACTTGCCAGCGATAAAGAGCTGATTATATGAAACACACTTCTGATGAGGCACCAAGCTAATTGCTGTGGCTGCTTAGTCTTCGGGTTTCTAGGCTCGTCTTCGGGTTTCTAGGCTCGTCTTCCAACATCAGGATGTCTCTGGATTGAACAGCTAAGTTTCAAAATTCAGTGACTTTAACCCCCAGCCAGGGGGGTCTGTAGTGAAGCAGCCTTGAAGACATCTAGAGAGGAAAACACGTTTACCCAGAAGGTAGTCTCTGGGCTCTGGCTAGCTTCTGGTTGGCACTGGTTTGGATTTGGGGTGGCAGAGCTATCGCCCCTTTGCTCCCAGCTTGGCCATGCAGTTGCACTGAGCATGCGCCGTGCTGAAGTGCCCGGGGGCCTGAGGAGTTGGCCACACTCTTCCTGACAGGACTTCCCTGGCTTGTCCTGTTTCCCTCGGCCGCAGCTCCTTGGCGTGCTTTGTCACTAGCTCTGTCCAGAAACTACCAGAGGGGCTGTCAGCTCCTGAGTGTCAGCCAGGACTCTGTGGTGCCCTCAACTCACCAGGCCTTTACCCGGGTCCCCACATCAGAGAGTGCGCTGATGACTGAAGGCGGGTTTGCTTCGCAAGTCTGCACCGCTGAAACTCTGCCGGTCGCTCACAGGTCTTATCATTTGGGGGGTCCCATGTTTACATCGCCCCACCACAGCTCCGCGCTGGGCCCTCTCCCCTCCCCCATCCTGATGCTGCCCAGCCTGTTTCTTCTGGCAGCCAGCACATTCGGCACTTCTCACTAAGTCCAGGTCGCTCTTTGCTGACTTTGCCAGGATTTTTTCCTGTCATTGGAGCTGCACAGATGCGCGAGCCCAGTCCGTTGTGCTCTGAGCCCATAGCTGCTTTGGTTTGAACAACAGGGCTTGTGTCCTCGTTTTTTTATCCCTTTCATTATACAACCAATTCCATGGCCATGTATGCCATATTCCTGCCACACAGAAAAGCAAATCGCCCAGCTACCGGCTGCCCAGATTGAATGGAAGTTAACGCTTTGCAGGGCTCGCTTGTAAAATAGACTATTTCAGCTCAAGCTCCAAACTCCTCCCCCAGCTCCCATCCTTCATGCTTCCTGGAGTAACCGCGCCTGACAGTCGGTGCCCGTCTTTCCCAGGAGGCTTCTCCGGTCTCTCCATGGCGGTCTTCGTATGCAATACGTCGTCCTGTCCCAGGTGATCTGCAATCCGCACAGCATCAGACTGGCAGTGCTGGGTCCATCGGAGGAAGATTTCCTGGCCTGGTCATCGGGAGACGGCGCCTGCAGGGCGAGCGCTGTGCTGCTGCTTCCGTGGCTGAAAAGCAGGTAGATACACCACGCTTCACCCCCACAGAGAGTAGCTGACGGCAGCCCCAGGAACGGGGCCAGTTCCCCACTTCTCAGCCCGTAGAAATGTCTGTTTGCTCACACTCAGCACACGGATCACAGAAGCATTTCACAGTTATTTCCTTTAAACATCTTTTCCAGTGTGCAAAGCACGTCCACTTGCACAGCTGCCTTCCTCAAGGTGGAGGGAAGGGGAAGTGGGAACATTGGAAAGTGGTTCTTCAGCACCCGAGGCCCAGGGACTTCCAGCAAAGGCTTGGGGGGCTAACAAAGCTACCAATGGGGGCGGGAGCTGTATTTCCATCTGTAGGCACGTGCAGCCCCAGGTGTGAAACCCATTCATGAGCAAAAGCCTCTGCTGGGCCGGCCGAGCAACAGCTCCCTGTTGCACGAAAGAGCACAAAGTTGCTCCCGTGGGGGCTGTCCACAGAGATCTCACTGGAGGAACTAGTGTGAGCACCTCTGCCACCCTCCTCACAGGAAAGCAGGCCAGTTCCTTGTTTAGACGTGCTGACTTCCTCTAGAATAGAAACTGACGTGGCTGCCACCACATAGTAGGTGCTCAACAAAGCAGTCCTAACCCACACTTCCTGCCAATCATTTCCCTCATCATGGAGAAGCCAAATGGCTAGAGAGCAGAGTTAGCCTGGCTCCATCCAGGCATGGACAATGCTCGGCCAGTGTGGAGGGCCGTGGGGAGGCAGCAAACAGCCTCTGAGATCGCACCAAACAGGACTGGCTTCTAACCTCGAGTTTCTGCTAAATGACACGTGGACCTGCCAACAGACTTTGGGCTCACGTTGCCGAATGATCTGTCAGATTAATCAAACAGAAATGCAGGGGCCGGGCAAGGTGGCTCGTGCCTGTAAGCTTCAGCCTAGGAAGCGGCCGGGACTAGGAATCACGGTTCGAGTTCCGCCTGGCGCCCATAGCGAGACCTAGTTCCAAAAAAATAGCTGGGCGTGGTGGCGTGCGCCTGTCATCCCAGCTACCTGGGAGGCTGAGGCTGGGGATGGCTGGAGTCCGTGGTACCCCGGGCAACGAGAGCCTGTAGTTCCACGGGCAAAAAGAGTAAGACCTGGTCTCAAAAAAAAAAAAAAAAACCAGAAATTCAGTTTACCCAGTGGAACTGAGGAAGAGGCAGCTATGTTTATGCAAAAAACTAACCATTGTTTATCTGCAATGAACACTAAAGCGGTCCTCTGGTATTTAGGGTCTAGAGATTGTACTGTGAGCAAAGCAATTACCTTTGCCCAGATTTCCCTAGAGAAATGGCCACGGGGAAGAGTCGTCCCGAACCAGAGCCACACCATGGAGGGAGCGGAGCCCTGGCTTCCCCTGCCTCTCCAGGAGGCACGGTTGGGGCTGCCCTGGAACGAGACACCTCCTTCACTCGGCCGTTCCAGTGAAGGACAGTCAGGGCGCCTCATTTGAGAAACATGGTACCAGCTGCTCCTGTTGATTTGACTCTTGATAAGTGGCTGTTTTAAACTGGATGGACATTCTCCCCACTTTGACCCCCTCCCCACTTCTACACATGACATGGGTGAAGTTACCACATGACAAGTCAGAGAGTGAGAGCGAAACAGCGCCAGTCGTGTGGACGTCGGTCCCAAGACAAGCAACAGGCTCCATCATGTCATCCTTGTGCTTTTCGGGAAGAAGCTTCTTCTTTCACACAGAGTTTGTTCGCAGAGAACAAAGGACAACCTCCCATCTGTCATTTTGTCCGACATATCTCACTACCCAAAGCCGGAGCATTTCGAGAATTGTCGGAAGGGGTTACAGGCTAAGCCCACGCCTCGTCATGAAAATCGCGCACGCGAAGAGACCATCTTGTCTGCTCTGGAACAGCTGATGATTCCGTCACAGGAACTTCTGGCTGGTCCGCGTCTTTGAGGGGGTCACTCAGCTGGCACTAAAAACACTGTCTCCCATTCTCAAACACGCTTCAATCCTCAATATTTCAGGCCCTGTGTCTGGTCAGACATTTGACAAAAACAGGGGGACGAAGGGGTTGAAGAGAGTAACTTCCGGCTCTCCTCAGTGTCTTGGGAAAGAGGAATCTTCGGCATCAGAGCCTGGGCTCAACTTTTGGCTTTCCCGCTTGCCAACTCTGTCACCTTGGGAAGTTGTTTAATCTCTATTCACCTGTTTCCTCCTCTCCACAGTGGGGGTAGTAACAAACGCCCCCAGGAGTGGCTGGACGGTCTACCGAAATGTCTAGGTGAAGCGCTTAGCACATCCCTAAGCAGGAAACAGGTGCTCGATAAAGACCTACGAGTTCTGTCATCCTTTCAGACATGGGTCCCCTGTGATGCCAGCCAGTACCATCGCGGGCAGCCTGGAGTTACCTTGTCTGGGCAGTTGAGGGAGAGGCAGCCTAACCCCCAGCTCAGTAAAGCCTTCAACGAAACCTGGGGCCACAGACATGCAAGTGCCCCCCACCCCAAGCAAAATCACTGGAGACGAGCTGACAGATGGCTCAGATTCAGTCACCTACAGACAGAAAAGATTTTTCATGAGCAACTAATTACTTGGGGAATCCCACGTTCTCAGACAAGGCCACATGCACATCTTCCACGGGCGGGACCATCCATTTCCATTTCTCTGCGTCTGCAAAGAGCATCCCCCCCTTTTGCAACTGCACAGCAGTAGTGTCACCTTTGGTGAACCATGGGGCCTTCACCAGCCAGGGGGCCCCAGCTGTGTAGCACTGGTGATTCGTGCTCATGTTCGACTGCGCCTCCGGACACACAGTGACCCTCTGCAAGAGGGTGTATGGAAACAGCAGGGATGGAAGCATGAAAACCTCTTTCCCCGGCTCTCACTGCAGCTGGGGCTCTGGACAGGAATTCCATTCAGCCACGGCCATGCGCTGGCCCAAGGTTTGCCAGGTAAGAGTGAGGCAAAGGCCACTGGCCTGCCACAGCTGTCACTGCTGGTCGCGTGTCACCGGTCAGCCCTGAGCTCTCAGGGGCTGCAAGGCTGTGGGGGTAGCGGCAGTGGTGATAGGAGCTGGAGCGACGGCCACCTTGACTTTCAGTGCTGCGCCTCCTGATCCCAGTCACTGCAAGGATTTTACAAGTACTGAACCCTGACCGACACAATTCCCTTGGCACTTTAAAAACCTCGCCATCGAAACAAAAGAACAGAAGTGACGCATGAACTCCACCTCCTCCGGGCCTGGGAGCGCAGTCTCAAATGAGCCCTTGCATGCAGTCAACGTGCATATTTTATTCTAGAAATTCTATTTTAGAAATTAGCACAGCATTTGAATTCAGCGCACTAAGTCATCTGTTGCCTTCAATGGGGAAAAGCGTTTTTCATTTATTTACCTTCCACCAGGCTCGAGGAAAAGGCACTGTGCTCGCTGCGTGTTACACATCAGCGGTTCCTGAACCGGAATCAGCATCAGGATATGCCTAGGGCATCCGTAACTACAGGATGTTGCATCCAACTCCAGACCTTCGAATGAGATCTGAAGATGCGTGCCGGATGCTGAGCCTGGATTTCTGCAAGTCCGCCAGTGATATGTCGCCAGAATCAAAAACTATGTTACCTGGGTTAGATTCCATCAGTTTCCCCAAAGAGATTTTTGCCAGTGATTGAGCTGTGATTGGAGGTTTGGGCTGTGTTTTCACCTTAATAGATGGTAACTATTCAATCAAAGTTCTCTGTGTTTCTCTGTGTTTCTTGTAATCTTTTTTTTTTCCAGTTCCTATGTGTCACTCAATGGTACTTAACAGAAGAAGCCATTCAAGACATGGCTTGTAGTGTTCTTCTTCCAGTCTAAATGCAGACAGAAAAACGAGCAATAGCAAAACCGATTTACCTCTTCTGCTTGCGAACCTGGAAGCTCAAGGTAAATGCTGTGTTCTTCCCATTGCTGGTCTAGTTATCTCATTCCTCCTAAAGGATTTGTTCCTGCTCAACAATTTGTCTTTTTCAGCTCATACTTTTATTTCTGTTGTTTCATTTCAAGTTTCGTCATATTGTAAAGATAGAAAATATATCATGTGAGGTAGAAAGAACATCATTTATAAGTGAATTCATTGTCTTTCTCTGAGTTTGGTCTGTTCAGGATGAATGACAGAATCGGTGACACAAAGCAACAATTATATTCAGCAAATGAAGGTCTTGGGAGACTGTGCCGACATACACTTTCTTGATGTTATTTATTCCAATTACATTCTCATTTGAAAATGCAGACAGCAGAAAAAAATACATAAAGAAGAAACTGTAAGTCTCTTTCCATGGCAATGTGACCTACAGCATAAAGACACAAATTAGTGGCTGGTCTCCCACATGTTCTTTTCTGAACATATGATAGCAAATCTATATTGCAAACTCTGAGTGTCCTTTACAAGTTGTTCCACAACTAGCTGTTTCTCTTACAAATCAGTTTGAATTTCTCTCTGTGTCAGTATTTATGAATGTAATCCATTGCATGCACATGTCAATTTATTTCACTGGTTCTCTACACTTAAGCTCCTTTAGCCAACATCATGGATCAGCACACTGTTTCCATCTGGACTGTAGGGAGAAAGAAGTTAAAAGTTCTTTTCTAAAGACATGAGCGTTTCACTATTTAGCATCTCACTCCCAGTGCCATTGCCCACTACTAGTGACTCAGTACCTCAATAATAATGAAACCGAGAGAAAAAAATGGGATGAACTCAATAAAGGATTCTTTAACCAGCTACCCCTGACAACACTGTTACATGGATATGCTATTTTCCCTTGATTAATTTTAATGCACAACCTATTTTTTTTTAATTTTCTCAAATCCACACCACCCAGACAGGCAGATCAAGGTGCTTAGTTAGCAGGGTTTCTCTTTCACAATCAAGTCAATACATGCTTTTGCAAGACCACTCTCTGCCAGGTTTTCAGTTGCACAGAGAAAGAAAGTTCACTCCTTGGTTAGAGACTGGGAAGGAGACACACACTGTGTGGTTGACGCTCAAGAGTCCTCACCCAGCCACTCACTGTGCAATGTGTGGAAACCTAGCCGGATCCAAACTGGGAACTCTCGGAGGAAAACAACCAGCCCCGTTGACACTCACAGGAGGCTGGAAGCATTCTGTGATCACAAGAAGCTTGCTTCATGTTACCCCAAAAAAGAACTCTTTTGATAAATGTTTATCAAAAGAAAGTTATATGTGGCCAGTTATTTTTCTTCACACAGTGAAAAAATAAATAAATAGAGGCAAATGGCTGGCACTGTTTGGCATTATGTGACCGCACATATTTTGGTAAATATATTTGTCCTTGGCGTGTGGGTTTGGGGAGGCGGATGGGGAGGAGGAAGGCACAAGTGTCACATTCACATCGAGGTCTTTAGACTCCATATCCATCGGCACCAATGTCAATCCAGGTAACAAATGTTCATCACCCCTTGGTTCAGTGCCATCCAAACACTTTTAGAGGATGGACACAAGGGCAAAGGGAACTACATTTGTAGGGAGACACTTAGAAACCACTGTTTTCAAATCCCAACATAAAAGCTGGTTCAGGGAAGGCTCATCCGTTGATGCAAATATGACGAGGTGAAATGTTACCTCCTTTAGTTTTCCAGTTTAAGAAGTGATAGCCCACCCTTGTGAGACTTGGTGGGAGTTGCAGACAGTCCCACCAGGAGAATAGACACACACACACACACACACACACATACACACACACCACTTTAGATACATTTCAGGAGTTTTGTGCATCAAATCTCACAAAATGGCATTAATTTCCAGAAAGGCAGTTTATAGACTGATAGCACCAAATGCCATTTTGTGTTCAAACTTCTGCATACATTTTCATATAAAGATATTCACAACCCAAAAGAAAAGATCCTTTGTTGGCTCTCAGAGCCTGCTTTTCAAATCAGAAACTATGTCACCTTATGAAAGGCCAAGAAATACATTCTGAGTGTTCCTCTACTGCCATCTTGTGGACATTTTGCTGAAAAAAATAGTAAATGCTTAGTTTAACAGCGATTCCTCCCTATGTTGGCCAACTGCTAACATCACTATACCATCCTGCTACACAACCACTTCCACACCTCCCCTTCTTTCAGAGATCGAGTATGCCACTTTCAGCAAGACCTATGTATGTAACTACATCAGCACCACTAAACAATATCAGCACCACTAGACAATATCACCACAAATTCCACATCACCTAACATCCGATCCATATCCAAACTTGTCCTATTGTCCCCAAAACATCCTTCAAACCTTCTGTTTTCTAACCAGGATCCACTCAGGGTTCCTCAATAAGAGCATTTGGTTGCTGTTTCTCTGTGGTCTCCTGCAATCCAGAACAATCTTTGCAACGCTTCTGCCCTCCACGACATCAAATCTCCTGAAGTAACACAGGTGTCATCCTGCGTTGCATGCTACACTGCAGAATATTCTGATTCTTCGTGAGGAGACTCAGGGCAACATTTCCAGCAAGATCATCATGTCACGCGTGACTGGCCACACCTCTTGTTGGCTCATACGAGAGGCGCATAGTGGCGAGTCAAGCTGCCAATGGGACTGTCAAACTTTCCACTAGCGACCGTGGTACCACTGGATGTTCCCATTGGAAGGGCACGTTTACCTTCATCAAAAGGGTACCTGGAGTGATAACAGACACTTGCTCCCAATAACACTTCACCTCATCATATTTGCATCAACAGATGAGCCTTTTATGAACCAGCTTTTACTTTGGGATTTTGAAACAGTGGTTTCTAAATGTTTCTCTCCTCCATTTAGTAGCTGGCATGCTCACATAAAAACACAAAACGAAGAGAGAGCTTTCCTCTTTTTGGCCCCTCACCCTTCCTTTTACTTCAGACACCACCATGGATTCTTCTTAGCACATTATAAGCTGTGGCCTCCCGTGCATTTTCATGCTGTTCAAATGACCCCAGTGGGGGTCCCTTCATGTGGACTTGTGCTCGCCATGACATGCTTCCATCACTCTCTGGTTACGTGTTACTGTCTGGCACAGCGAGACATCCAGACTCATTTTGTACTTCTCCTGCGATCGGCCATTTTGCCAAGGAAACCTACTTCATCTTCGTGGGAAACACGGGGCTGGCTGCTCGTGGCCTCGGTGCTACTGTAGCGTCCTTGCTCCTATATCCTTGGTGATCAGTGGACAGAAACAAGAGGGCGCGCATGCGCACACCCTGGAATGATGGATGCAGACTTCCAACCATGGTGGGGAGCTTTGTGGGAGTCCAACGGTCGCACAAGAACAATTAGAAAGGCCAGGTTTCGAGCTAATTCTTCTGTGAAGAAAGTAGGGGACGAGGAAGGTAGGTGGGATGTGAGGGCAGAGGTGGAAAGGAGAGTTCCTTCTCTCGCAGGAGGCTCCTGGATGGAGCGTGAGGCCGAGACACCAGCAGCATTAGGTGACCTCGTGTGCTCAGGGGAACTGAACAGGAAGCCTGGAGCCACCCAGATGGTTGAATGCTGGGAGACCAGATCCTAGAGAAACAGGGCACCGAACAGAACCCGCCACTCGGCGCTGGTCCCCTCAAGGCGTCTGCAGGTTAAGCAAGAACGGCCAGCAGAGCAGAGTCTGTCCGTGACAGCTCGCCTTGCAGGGGGAGAAAGACTGGAGTCTGTGGCCTCCCGGGAGAACCTCAGCAAGGGGCCCTGATTATTTTTTTTAATTAAATGTATTTATATTTTTATGTATATATGTACACACACGTATATATAGATTACCTCATTGCATTCCCCGGGGTTCTCCCTCCACCTTATCACCCTTAAACCTTCATCTTGATCTTCTTGTGCTCCTCCCTTGCCTGATTTCTCCCTCTCCGTTCTCCCTCCTTCTCCCCCTCCCTAGCTGCCTGCCCCAGCTCCACATTCAGTTTATTTTGACTTTCTCTTGGCTTTTTGTTTGTTATCCCTATATCCCGTCTATAGGTGAGACCATCTGGTTTCTCTCTGCTTCTTTCTGACTTCTTTCTGCTAATAGGATTCCCTCTAGATCCATCCACGACATCACAAACGCCTATTTGAGACCCTAATTCCTGGTGGGAATTCCTAGAGCGCCACCTCCTGGAAGCGGGGGTGAGCCAGAGTCAGCTAGGACATGTAAAGCGTGTAACCATAACTGAGTCCTGAGGTGACCAAGGCCCTGGCTGAATTAAGGGAATCTGACCCTCTGGGCTGGCCAGGGCCAAGGGGCAGCTCTCTCTGGGCAAAGACGCCATGACTGCCAGGGCTACACTTTTCCCCACCCAAGGGCAGGCGTTCAATCGGAACTGACAGGAGAAAGCAAGAGGGACTAGACACACAGGTGACATTGGAATGACCAGGTACAGACTTTGAAATAACTGTGAGGAGCAGGTTTAAAAAAGCAGACGGCAACAGAGCAATTTTCAGCAGAGAACTGGAGCCTGTAAGAAAAATCCAAATGGGAAATCTGGAGTAGAAAAGAAAATAAGTAAAATTGAGAGCTTAACAGATGGGTTGAAAATCAGATCAGGCAAAGTGAAAACATGGTCAGTGCACAAAAATGTAGGTCGGGAGATAATGTCTCAAAGGGAGAAGGGCGAGCAAAAAGGACGGACATTCTTGAAAAGAATACAAGACAACTAAGAGCTGTGGTGGCAAAGCGTCTCCGAGGTGCGCTTGGCAGAAGCGAGAAAAAGAAAAGCAAGAGAGCGGGTAAGAAGCAGTCCCGGGGGCAGGGGGCAGGGGGCAGTGGCCTTGAGAAACACAACTCAATAAAAGTGAAACAGAAGAAATGAAAACCTCCCGATACAGTAAGACTTTGGGTCCAAATGGCTTCATGGATCAATTCCTTCAAACACTTAAAAGAGGAAATAACATGGATCTTACCCAAACGCTGCTAATGATGACAATAAATGCTAATAGGCAAGAAGCTCTTGGATGAAATCAGCAAAATGAAATGCTGAAAACATTTCAAGAAGTGAAAACTGGGGTCTGGGCGCTGGTTTGGGAAGCTCCAGCCAGCTTGGCCGGTGGGGGCCATGTGTGCCCTGATCAGCACGTGCCTGGAGAGGGCTTTGGGGGCTGGCCCGGGAGACCCCGGCGGAACTGGCACGCAGGCAAGAAAAGACCCACTCAGGGTCAGAGAAAATGGGGAGTGGGGAAGTCTTGCCAGTTCACTCTCACTCCACTTAGTCCTCAGGAGGAATACGAAAAACAGCCTTTGCAATCAACTACACAGAACGCATGAGGGACCAGATAAGGATCCTGCCAATGCACCTGGGCAGGACGCAGGAGAAGGATCATCATAACATGATGGACTGGGGAGACAACCATGATGAAGACCTATCACTGAAGCGTGCCTACAAAAGTCATCAGGAATGGATGAACCGAGACCCCATCTCGGGATAGGCCACCCAAGAAAACAAGGAGCCCCTCCCCACACCGTGGGAGAGGAAGCCCACAGAGTTGGAGAACTGGTTCCACAACAAATCTGCAAAGGGAGAGAGTGGAGATGATCCACAAAGGCCGTGGGTGGATGCTTACCTTCTCTGAGAAACCTCATTACAGAAAACAGCTGGGAGCAAGGCCCCCCAAGTCAGAAGGCAGAGCTGCGGGGTGAAGAGGCAAAGGATACACCGGGAGAATGGGCTGGAACGGGCAGCCAGCAATGAGAAGACATGGTTAATCCTCCCATGAGCATGGACAGGCTACCCGATGCAAAGCTAAGACTACCATCCTTCACGCACAGAATGCCGGGTACCACGAACACAGCCCCTCACCTGTCAAATAGATACAACACAGAAAAGGAAGAGAGATGGGTGGACTGAACACAAATCATCAAACAACGAGAGAGGGGTCTGAGTGAATGAATGGACCATAGGGGTTGGGGCGGGAGGGAAGGCATTCCAGCAACCATTTATCTTTGTAACAAATTTTTTTTTTAATGAAAATTACACCATGATAAAAAATGGATCAGGAGGAAGCTTGGGGAGGTGATGGAGAAGCGTGTGGTCTGGATAGTGCTGATGGCATCAGGGTATCTACTCTCCCCCAAACTCTCCAATTTGCATACAGCAGATAGATGCGGCTTTTCACACGTTCATCATTATAACTCGATAAAGTGTTTATAAAAAATAAATATTTTGTGCAAATCAAATCCAGTGAAATTTAACAACAGTACATCCTACAACTGAGTGGAGTTTATAGAAAATTCAATGAATGTCATTTAGCAGATTAACAAGGAAAAAAGGTATAAAATTATACGATCACTCTGGCAGATGCAGAAAAGGCATTTGATAAATTTAGCACTCCCTTCTGACTAAAAAAAGAAAAACCTTGGGGCTGGGCATCCAATGGTCTCTGGTGAAAGACTAAGGGTACTTCGGTGGCACGCATGGAGTAGTGGCAAATCTGAAGAGGTGTGAACCTGTTCCCTTAAACGACATGCAGTGTTATTGGCCAGTGTTAACTCAGTTAAAAAAAAAAAAAAAACTTGGCAGAGAAGGGCACATCCTTAATCTGAATAAACAGTAGCTACAAAAAAAATAATAAAAAACCTACAGCAAAAATCACAATTAGCATTAGATTATTTTTTCAATTTCTCCTGAGAACTGGAACAAGACGGTGATGCCTTCTTTGCTAGCAGCACTTCATTTAGTGCTATACTGGAAGCCCTAGTCAGTTTAATCAAGCAGGAAAAAGACACAGAAAGTATAGGATTAGAAATGCAGAACTAAAAACTATCATTTGAAAATGACATAACCTTGCACACAAGAAATCCAAAAGAATCTACAATGTGCTAATTCCTAACTGTGTGGCAGTGTTTAGACAAGGACAAAATAGAAGATTGTGTTTCATTTTCGTAGGATGGGACAAGAGAGTATAAAAGAGCTTTTTAAATTAAATTTCCAATATCATCCACAAGTTATCAAATAATGTACAAATAAATTTGTGGTTTTTATTAGGCTTTTACTGACACAAAACAAGTTAGGAGAAAAGGACATAGGGACAATACTCAGAATTTAAACTATGAACATATTCGTACATGTACTCAGCAATGTTTTCTAGTTTTCAGAGTGAAGATCTTATACATTCCGTTTATTTGCAGTGAAAATAGACAAGTGGATACTGAAATTTATGCGGAAATGCAAAAAGTCAAGGACAGTCAACGGAACCTGTAGGACAAAGGCAGGAGACTGACAACACCAGATAGCAAAACCTACTGTGCAGTGATGACAACTAAGATAGCTGAGGGCTGGGTAAGCACTAGCAGAAAAATCAGTGGAGCAAACCAGAAATTATATGAAGAAGCCACAATTATGACCTGATTTTTGGCAAAGGCTTCACTGGTTGATCAGGGCGGATAGAATCTTTTTAAGAAGGAATCCTATTACCTAAAGTTTGCATAATGTTCTATTGCAGTGCTACTGCAATCAAAACATAAGTGGTCCTAGTTCAAGAGGACACCCATGTCAAGAAATTGTATCTCACATGATACACTAGATTTACCTCCAGATGGACTGTAAGTCGATATGTGCAAACTAAAACAATAAAGTCTTTAGAAACAACACAGGGATATATCTTTGTGGCCTTTTGAGGTAGGTAAAGATGTCATTGATGGGGCAAAAATGTGTTCGCTTTCAAGGAAAATTGTATCAGAATCAAAATTAACTCAACTGGGTACAACTAAAATTTTCTCTTCATCAAAATATACCATTTATGTAAGGAAAGGCCAAGAGAAAGAATCTGAGATGTTTGCAACATGTTTATCTGACAAAGGACTCATGTCCAGAATGTGTACATCCTACCAATCAATAAGAAATATGCAGAGAAACCTACAGTAAAGAGACCTGAACAACACTTTGCAAAAGAAGATAACCAAATTCTCAACTTCATCATCTCATAAATGCAAATGAAAACCACAGTAGGGAACTAAGATGTAAAAGGCCCCTCCAGAATGGCTGAAGCATGAAAGCAGACAACCAAGAAGGGAAAGCGTGGCAGCGACTTGAACTCACGCACTGGTGATAGGAGGGTCAATGGCTGCGTCGAGTGTCAAAACCACTGCACATTATCTGCTCCAGCTTACCATGCTCCACGCACCCGAAGTCCCACTTTCAGGGTCATGTACAAACTGAAACTACACAGCTTTTGATTTCCCCAAAGATGAGCAAGAATGTTCCTAGCAGCAATCTTGTTCAATGTGTCAGTTACTGGCACCGAGCAAGGTATGGTTTGCTCAACCAGGAGGAGACTTCACTACAGTAAGAGGTAAACTTGGCTGTGCATGTGATGGAGGAATCTCAAAAACGTGAAGAAAATGAGGAAGACGCAAGAGTACATACTGCAGGATGCTGTGGGAGCTGACTCAACAATGAGGGACCTATGTGATGCAGTACCCATGCGGTGGCAGCACCCATGAGGTAACGGCAATCCACGGGCGTAGCTCTCTGCCCCCACAGGAGGGGTGTTTCTGAGAACTAACCTTCATAAAGGGTGCTGTCCTCAGACTCCAGGCAAGGGAGTTTTCGAGATGGCCCTCTAATTTAGTAAATAATTCTGAGCAGTCCTGTGGTCAAAGTATTTTCCTATAAAGTTTCTAAGCAAATCCGATTTACCTTGGTGAAGGGAAGTTATATTATTAGTCAAAACGTTTTAGTTACACTTAGGATAAATCTGCAACCTGTTGATATGTCAAGTCTCAGTAACAAAGTAAAGATTGCTTTGGAATACTTTTTAGGAAGTTATATTGTTAGTTAAAATGTTTAAGTTGATATGTCAAGTCTCAGTAACAAAGTAAAAGATTGCTTTGGAATACTTTTTAG